>JABUQX010074492.1:0-65919 GCA_015478945.1 Trachelipus rathkii | reverse complement strand
GAAACGATAGACGATGATGTAATAACATCGCCACCGTCGGACGTTATTTTGTTGATCAAAAACACGGGCACGTACGGGCTCCCTTCCGGCTTGCTATTCAAAGGCAACATTACGTTGGTGGTCCCGGTGTTATCGGATTTGATTATCGGATTACCTTTCGCGCACGATTCGATAGCTTCGTCAATTTTTGGATAGCATCGCACGAAATTCCAAAGGGATAAGAGGTAGTTGTTATCGTTTCTTCCTTTGATGTAGAACACGACTTTAAGACCCTCGAGGTTGTATTTCGTTAAAAAGTAGTAACCGAAATATTGGTTGCCGTATTGTTCTTTCATATTTTCCTGGCTGTAGTTTTGATAATTCACGGGTGATAAATCTTCTAATTGGTCGATCAGAGGGGCGCTCTTATCAAAATTAATTTTTCTTTCGGGCGTTGCGTGGAAAAATTTCATTTCCGTGTTGTATTGATTAAAAAACTTTTCGTATTTCTGTTCCGATTCGGAGAAGCAGATTTCTTCCAAAACGGTAGAACTAGATTCGCAGATAGGTTTCAGTTTACTATTCAATTCGTCGGCCAAGTCGCAAAAGGTATCGAAAACCTTAGCCTCCCACTCTAGTTCATTCAACACATTTTCCTCGATATCCGCTCGTTTTTTTTTCTTCAAAAAATCAAATTCCCAAAAGAACGTTCCGTTGTACATCAAGCAGAGTCTTTCATCGATTTTCACGCAGGTATTAGCCACGGGAGTAAATTCGAGGGAATTCTCTAACGACTTTAAGGAAGGAATGATTTTTGCTCGCCCCTCGTCCTCGAAATTGTTATCGTATTCGTTAGAATGTATTTTCAAAATTCTAGAGTCCTCTTGCCTCGCTATGGAAATGCATTTCATAGGAACGTACTCCCGATCAATGCTAATGCGGTTCGCGATATCATCTTTAATTTTTGAAGGGATGTTCACCGATTTATTCGAAAATTTTCTATCCTCGCCGAGCTCGATTGTGAACGCGTGTCTTGAGTTGATTGTAGTTCCCATTGTTGTTCACAGATTCTTCTTAATATGTCAATCTCGCGCGAGTGATTTTTCGCTAACTAATGTGCGAATATTTTGAATATCTGAAAATGAGTTTTGCGAGATATAAAAAATTGGAACGCTTTACTTTGTTTATTTATTATTCGGTATAATTAAAAATAAAAGTTATTTATATTTATTAAGAATAGAAAATCTATCGAATTTTATTCGATCAGTTTTTAATATTAATAGTATGTAGATAAAATAAATACGAAAAGGAAATTGAGTGTAATTTTTTCTACCTTTTATTTGAAATAAAACAAATAGCATGAACGAATATATCCACACATTTATATTATTGTTAGAAAATTAAATCTAAGTAGTGTTAACAAACAACTAATTATTATTATATACTATTATTATTATATAGTATATATTTTATATAATTATATATATATAATATATATATATATACTATAGATATATATATATATATATTATATATATATATATATATTAATATATAATATATATATATATATATACTATATATATTATATATATATTATATTATATTACTATATATATATATATATATATCGTAAAATTTGGTTATATTTAAATAATGGTTTGATTGTCGTTATTGATTGGAACGATAAGATCGAAATAAAAATGAGGTCTATACAACTCATCATGTATTTGACTTAAATCGGAATAAAATATCCTCACTTTGTTTATTTCGCTTGTGAAATTTCTTTTTAAATAATCGCGAGGAAAATAATCCCCCGCCGCCATATTAAGATACGTGGCAGAAACAAACTTCAAAGATGTTATCCTTAATAAATCTATGTAATAATCGATACACCGAACATGCGGATGGATTTTAAATATTTCAATCGATCTTTTCCGAAATAAATTATAGTCTTTTTCTCCCTTATTCCACCCGTCGTCGTTTATTTTTTGCAAAACCTCAAAAGTTTTGTATTTTACATTCTCAATCTTCACTACTTTCGCTTTTGATTTAAATCTATTCTTCCTATGTCTGCGGGTTAATTTTTTATCGCGCCCTTTTATCTTTGTTATCTTAGCTCTTTTGGGTCGCGGTAGATCTTGCGCTGCATCTTCCCGATTTTCGTCCAAAGCGAGGCAAGGAATTTCATGATCAGAAATATCTCGCATTATAATTTCCTGGACAATTGTTTTAAACCCATTCGCGGCCATTGTAAAATCCATTTTACTTCCCATATTTATGTTTTTGGACGAGCCGCGTAGCTTTAAGAAGGCCGTCAGGGCCATATCTCCAATGTTGCAAAATTTGTAATCACCATTTTCAGTTTTCTTCATAAATGACAACAATTTAAAAGGTGAATGTTGGGCATAGAAGTGAAGAAAATCCTCTCTATTTTCAGACGTTTTTTTAGTTTCTTCCGCTCTAGGAAATACGAACAAGCCACTATTTTCTTGTAACAATTTATTTTTAAACCAATTGAGGGGAAATTTCAATTCTTCCAAAACTAATTTCGGGTCTTGAAAATTTTCTGAAATCGAAGACGAAGCCGGTTGAAATTTGGGAAATAATCCCGCTTCGAAGGAAAAAGTGATGCTGTCTGTGTTATTATCAGAAATAGTCGTATACTTGAGAAAACTATCCCACTTCACATCGGAATGTTCGCCTCCATCGTTACCCTTGAATTTATAGCACCCAATGGGATTGATTCCCAACAAAAATAAAATCGACGAAGGCAGCGCGAGAACGTGCGGCGCTGCTAATAATTTACCTTCTAGAGGTATACCTAAAATTAAATTCAAAACCTCGCAATAAGATAATTCCGTAACCCTTTTCCACTTGAGGCCATAAACCAAGCCGAGAAAGATTTGGATAACGATTAAACATTTCACACGCATATCCTTTGTCCGAAAATTTGGATGAGCGTTATCGATAACATTCAAGTTACTTTTTAACACATTGAAAATCGATGAACTCATTAACGGGAAATCTGGCGATTTCACAGCATTATGTTCATGGGGTCTCTTTCCGAGTAATTTAAAACCAGTAATGTTATCCTCTTCCTTAATAACCATGCGATTAAAAAGACATTTGAGAACGTCGTCTCTCGGTAGCCGAAACGTATATAAATTTTTTAACATTTTCAGCTCGTGAACGTAGTGATTCGGTTTAATGTAGAACGATCGAAGGAAAAAATATAGTTTGAGCGAAAAGTAATTCAAGGGAGAAGTGGAAAATAGTTTGCATCCTGGATTTATAAAAAACAAAACGGCGTTAAAGAAGAATAAATCCATGAGAATACCAACTTTTTCTTTCAAAGTATATACGTTGATATACCTCCCACGATTTGTTGTTTCTGCGATTCCTTTAGCCATTTTACCAATAACTTCCATTACTCTCCAGTCCTCTTCTGTAAGTTGTCCCGAATGATACGACGCTGAATTCTCCTGAACGCAGCTAAGAATTAGTTGACTCCGAGTGATCGGAATTTTATTAATCTTAATACTTTTTTCCTTTTCTTCCGTGCTGAGTTTTTCGTATTCCTCATCTGTAAAGTATTTGAAATTAAATTCAGCGACGTTCCGTGATTCTGAAGAAGTTGGAATCATCAAAAATAAAGACGAATCTTTGTTTTCCTCTTGCTCGTAAATCTCGTCAGAAAAGGACGACTTCAATATATCTGCATTGGGATAAATATTTTCAAGGTCTTTTTTTTCTCTTTTAAAATAGCCTCGTTCTTTTATGTTGTTGAGAAATACCTCATGATTATTGGAAAAGGCGAAATATTCTCGTTCTCTTTCGTTATCTCGCAACAAAAACAATGAACGTCTTACTGCTAAATTTAAAATTTGAATTTTGTTTTTCGACATAAAATTTTCTGTCTTTTCATCGCTCCTGTAAAAAAGAGGACATAATTCTCTAACTTTTTGCCGACGTTCTTCTTTGGAAAGGCGCATAAAATGAGTTTCTACGCAATGAGGTTTACAGGCATCGTTTTGTATCGTACCCCAATTATTCGAAAAAAACAAACTATTAAAATCAATTTGGGAATCGATTTCTTTTATACGAAAAACTTTTTGTCTCTTCGTCCAATTGTCAGTTCGCACAAAATTCGAATATTTCGTAATAAGATCTACTTCTTTTTCGGATTCGTTATTGGGAGCCCGCTTATTTTTATCTAGAGCGGCTGCTGCCGCTGATGGGTCGTCCATCGATCTGAAAATTAAAATGATTTTGTAAATTCGATCGCTGGGTTTATATAAAACTTTTTTATTATATGGAATGAAAATTATAATTATATTGAATGAAAATTATAATTATATTGAAATGAAAATTATAAAACGCTGATTGTTTTAGAGAATGATATTTCAAAAAATCAGTTCTATAGTATTTTTGAGGCTCGTTTTCTCGCTAACACGGCCTAAACTCTTTGTTAATAAAGGGAGCAAGAAGATCAAATTTGTGCCAAAACGCATAATAAAATCGCACCAAAGGGAACGTTACCATGTGAATTTTAAAAATTCGTTGAAAAAAATGATCATACGTAAATGCAATTTCAATCTTTCAATTAGTTATAACCTACTGTAAGGAGGCATGCTAGTTTACGGTAAAAATTCCTTTTATTTTTATTTCTGGTAGAAAAAATTTCTAAAGGGAACAATCAATTTAATTTTTTGCCACAAACCCATAATAAAGGGAACGGTTTCCTGTTCCATCACCTTACGCAAAGGGAGACCTCCCAACTCTAAATATTAACATAGTTTTTATTTTAAACGATAATGAAAAAATGGAAAAAATTCCCAAAATTGCCCGATTCGTGTTTTTTTTTTAATATTTTTTAGTTTTAGATACCCCTCCTAAGAGATAATTATCGATAGAAAATTGAATTTAAGGAGACTAATTTTATAAAAAATATATTATATATATATATATCATTTATAATATATATATAAATATATGAATATATATATATATATATAATTAATAATTATATAATATAATATATTATATAATATATACTTATATATATTATATATATATATATATATATAATAATATATATTATATATTATTATTATTAATTATATATTATATTATATATATATTATATTATATGATTATTTTTATATTATACTATATATATATATACTATAATATAATATATATAGTTATAGTATGATATAATATATATATATACTATAGATATACTATATATATAACGTTCAAAAAAGTCTTAAAGACCCCTTAAAGTTCCGATTCCACGGAATAAAGTTTATGATGAAAATTAGAAAAAATTAAAACATAGGAAAAATAACAATTATGATATGTGAAGACCTTGAATATTCAATTTAATATAATATCACATCTCCGAAGTAAGATAATTTATTTCGTGCCCCGAGTGAACCGTAGAGGGTATCTTTAAGATTTTTTACGTTAATTTTTAAAGCGTAGCAAAAAAATTGCTCAAAGCCTATAGGAAATGGGCGTTGTGCTTTGTTTTTTAATTATTTTTCAGAAAATTTCCTAAAAAAAAATTTTTTCATAGGGAGACTAAATTAAAAAAAAACATACTATATAGTATTTAAAGTATACTTGCCCCCAAAAGAAACTTCGGTGAACTATCGTTAAGGCGGATTAATTATTAGTATAGTGATGTGTTATTCTGTACGTTGATAAGTCGAAGGTCTTAAGTTAAAATTTGACAAAAAAATTTTCAAATTTTTAATAAGGTCGACTTTTTTGGAGAGCGATTTTGAAATTAGACCTTTTGAGTTATAATGGTTCATTTTGGAAACGGTCACTAGTTGAATGAATTATTACGCTTAATGAATGTTTTATTCGTAAAATGCGCATTCTAAACGCGTAGAGTCATTTATTTTGGCTTTTAAGAAACGTCACTATATGACGAGGACGTTTCAGGTTAAATGGCGTGCGTGCACATATTTCTATTTTGTTTTATTTAGTTACCTCTAAAAATTACTTTCTCGTAGAATGGAATTTAAGGGAAGACTAAACTATCAAAAAAGAATAGTAATATAAATTAAATATTAAGTATAGATGATGATAAATAATTAAGACTTTAAGAAAAATTAGGAACGAAGAAAAAAACTAAATATCCAATATGTGAATAACTGATTATTATCAATTCTTTACAGACTTAGATTCCCTAATTATTTTTTTTTTGGTTTTTCTCGGGAAAAAAAACTCGCTTAAGGAACAAAAAGTTTATTTTGCACCATCTCCCGAGTAGTAGAGAGTAACATTATTTCGTGCCCCGAGCGAACCGTAGTTTTTTTACGTTAATTTTTAAAGTGTATTTTATTTATTTAAATTAATTTTTTTTATAGTTTAGTCTCCCTTAAATTCCATTTTCTACAAAACCGTTATAACTCAAAAGGTCTAAATCAAAATCGCTCCCAAAAAGTTCGACCTACGGAAACATAGAAATGTTTATTTCAGGATTTAACTTATTACCTTACGACTAAAAACGGAGTACAGAATAAACCGTCACTTAACTCATAATTAGATAGACTAAACAGATTAGTTCATCCCCTTGAAAATCTTGCCGTTTGACCGTTCCGAGGTCGTTTTTAGGGTAATCGAGAAACGTTATTATATTATAGTGACGCCGTAGAGGAAACCCGGCCGCGATTGATCCCCTCCGAGGATCGTCTCGGTAATTACGAAACGTCACTATCGTATTTTGAGGAAAAAAACGAAAGGTTCACGGATAAAGTTATGATGAAAATTAGGAAAAATTAAGAACATAGAAAAAATAAACAATAAATGATATGTGAATACCTGAAGATCAATTCTTAATATAAATATCGACGTAAAGAAATCTTAAAGGTCCCCACTTACGCTTCGATCGGGGCACAAAATAACGTAACTTTTTACTTCACGGGAGATGTTGCAAAATAAATTTTTCGTTCCTTAAGCGAGTTTTTTTTTCGAGGGCAAGTGTACTTTATATATATTATTATTTTTTTTAATTTAGTCTCCCTTTAAATTCAGATTTCTATGAAAAAAATAATTTTTGGAGGTAACTAAACAAAAAATTAATTATAAAAACTACTCACGACCCCCATTTCCTATAGGCTTTGAGGGCGATAGTGTTACAGATTTGAAAATTAGCGTAAAAAGTTTTTCATTTGTACCCTCCTACGATTCACTCGGGCACGGCGAAATAACGTTACTTTTTACTTTTCGGGAGATGGTGCAAAATAAATTTTTTGTTCCTTAAGAGAGTTTCTTTCCCAAGAAAACCAAAAAAAAAAAATAATTACGGAAATCTAGGCCTGGTAAAGAATTGCTATAATAAGTTATTCGATATTGCGATTTTATTTTTCTTTCGATTCTTAATTTTTTACAATTTAATTATTTATCATGATCTGTACAACACTTCATTTAAATTAATTTTTTTTCTATATAATTTTAGTCTCCCTTAAATTTCGTTTTCTACCATAAATAATTTTTAGAAGGTAACTAAATAAAAAACAGATAAAAAAAAATTATTGCACGACCGCCCATTTACTCGTTGAAAGTCCTTGGGTATATAGTGACCTATACGTAAAAGCCAAAATAAGATGTCTGCTACGCGTTGAGAATCATTTTTACTCTTAGGAACGCGTGTAAGCGTAATAAGTGTTCCAATAGTGACGTTTCGTCGGAACCCCGTTTTTAACTCAAAAGGTATAAATCAAAATCTCTCTTCAAAAAGTGTGAAATTCTTAAACAAATTGAAATTTTTTTTTTTCAGTTTAGTTATCTCGACTTATCAACGGTACAGAATAAACGTCACTATAATAATAAATTAATACGCTTCATTATTACATCCCTGAAAATATTGCCGTTGATCGTTCGAGTCGTTTTGTAGGGTATCGAGAAACGCATTATATCTTAAGTGACGCCCCGTTAGAAGGAAGACCCCGGCCTCCCTGGATTGCATCCCCTCAGAGGATGTTTCCTGGTAAATTTACGTAAAACCGTCACGATCGTATTTTGAGGAAAAAAAACGAAAAAGTCACGATAAAGTTGATGAAAAATAAAAGAAATGTAACGAACATAGAAAAAATAACCGAATTAATGATTTAATGTGAAATACTGACTTAATCAATTCTTAATCTAAATATCGACGTAAGGAAATCTTTAAGGTCCCCACTTTCGCTTCGATCGTGGCAGAAAATAACGTAACTTTTTACTATAATCGTGGGAGATGGTTTGCAAATGAATTTTTCGTTCCCTTTAGCGAGTTTTTTTTTCGAGGGCAAGTATATATTTACTATATAATTTATTTTTTTTTAATTTAGTCTCCTTTAAATTCAGTTTTTCTATTGAAAATAATTTTTAGAGGTAATAAAAAAATTAATTTGTGAAAACTACGCACGACCCCCAATTCCTATAGGCTTTGAGCGATTTTTGCTACACTTTAAAAAATTAACGTTAAAAAAATCTTAAGGGCACCCTCCTACGTTCACTCGGGCAAAAAATGAACGTTACGCTCTACTTTTCGGGAGATGGTGCAAAATAAATTTTTGTTCCTTAGCAGTTTTTTTCCGAGGAGAAACCAAAAAAAATACAATAATTAGCCGGAACAAAGGCCTGTAAAGAATTGCTAATAATAAGTTATTCAAATATATATTGGATATTTATTCTTTTTCTTCGTTCTTAATTTTCTTAATTCTTAAATTCCTAATTATTTATCATGATCTATCCAGAGGTTCTCAAACGTGTGACGCGTTCACATTTGGGCTGGCGCAGCTGTTCCCTAGGTGACGCCGAAAGTTTTCAAGCATTCATAATTGTATTCAGTTTTTTCATTTAAAATTTTTAATCGTTTTTGAATTTTCCCCAACTTTGTGTTTTAAGAAAATTTTTTTTTTGTTTTCCTTTATTTATTTTTTTATTAAGAGGCAAATCCTGGTAATGCTTTTGGCGTGCTGTGATCATGCAAAATTATTGCAATTTTATGATTAATGATAGACCCTATTTTATAAATTGGAAGACTTTCTTTTTAGAATCTAACATGGGGTGACTTCGGCAAACTTAAATTAGTCAAGGGTGCCGCGAATCGAAAAAGTTTGAGAACCACTGATCTATACTATATTTATTTATATTAATTTTTTTTATAGCTTAGTCTCCCTTAAATTCCATTTTCTTCGATAAATAATTTTTAGAGGTAACTAAATTAAAAAAAATAATAAAAAATATTGCACGACGCCCATTTACCTCGGAAACGTCCTCGTCATATAGTGACGTTTCGTAAAAGCCCAAAAAAAATCACTCTACGCGTTTAGAATCCATTTTTTACTCTTAGAACGTCGTTAAGCGTAATGATAGTTCCAATAGTGACGTTTCGTCGGAACCGTTTATAACTCAAAAGGTGTAAATCAAAATCGCTCTCCAAAAAGTCGACCTCGGGAAAAATAGAAATTTTTTTTTCAAATTTTAACTTATACCTTCGACTTATAAACGGTACAGAATTAACGTCACTATAATCATAATTAATACGCCCAACGATAGTTCATCCCTGAAAATATTGCAGTTTGATCGTTCGAGGTCGTTTTTATGGTAATCGAGAAACGTCATTATATTATAGTGACGCCGTAGAGGAAACCCGGCCTCGATTGATCCCCTCCAAGGATCGTCTTCGGTAATTACCGAAAACAACGTCACTATCGTATTTGAGAAAAAAACGAAAGGTTCACGGATAAAGTTATGATGAAAATTAGCGAAAAATAAGAACATAGGAAAAAATAAACACATAAATGATAATGTGGGAAGACCTGAATAGTCAATTCTTAATATGAAATATCGACGTAAAGACAATCTTTAAAGGTCCCCACTTACCGCTTCGTCGGGGCAACAAACAATAAACGTAACTGTTTACTCTCGGGAGATGTTGCAAAATAAATTTTTCGTTCCTTAAGCGAGTTTTTTTTTTTCGAGGGCAAGTGTACTTTATATATATTATTATTTTTTTTAATTTAGTCTCCCTTAAATTCAGTTTTCTATGAAAAATAATTTTTAGAGGTAACCTAACAAAAATTAATTATAAAAACTACGCACGACCCCCATTCCTATAGGCTTTGAGCGATTTTTAGCTACACTTTAAAAATTACTATAACGTTTACTCTCTACCTTTTCGGGAGATGGTGCAAATGAATTTTTTGTCTCTTAAGCGAGTTTTCACGAGAGACAAAAAAAAAATGAATTACGCGAACTCTAAGATGTGTAACGAATTGCTTAATAATAGTATTTCACTATTGGGATATTATTTGTTTGTCTCTTTTTCTTTAATTTTTCTTAAACATTTCCTAATTATAATATATCATGACTCCGAAAATACCTATATTTATTGTATATTAATTTTTTTATAGCTTGTCTCTTAATTCCATTTTCTTCGATAAAAATTATTTTTTAGAGGTAACTAAATTAAAAAAAAATAATAAAAAAATTGACGACGCCCATTTACCTCGGAAACGATCCTCGTCTATAGGACGCTTTGTAAAAGCCCAAAAAATCATCTCTTACGCGTTTAGAAATCCATTTTTAACTCTGCAACGAGTCGTTAAGGGCGTAATGATAGCTTCCCAATAGTGAGCGTTTTCGTCGGACCGGTTATAACTCAAAGGTGTAAATCAGAAAATCGCTCTCCAAAAATCGACCTCGGAACAAAAATAGAAACTTTTTTTTTTCAAATTTTTAACTTACACCCTTCACTTATACACGCGGTATACAGACATTAAGTCACTAAATCACTATTAATACGAGCCAACGATAGTTCGTCCCTGTAAATATTGCAGTTTGCATCGTTCCCCGGAGGGTCGTTTTTTATGGGTAATCGAAACGTCATTATTTTATAGTGGACGCCGTAGAGGAAACCCCGGCCGCCGATTATTGATCCCTCCGAGGATCGTCTCCCGGTAATTACGAAAACGTTCACCTATTCCGTATTTTTGAGAAAAAAACCGAAAGGGTTCAACGGATAAAGTTAGATGAAAATTAGAAAAATTTAAAGAACATAGAAAAACAATAAGATAATACATGACTATGTGAACCTGAATGAATCAATTCTTAATATAAATATCGACGTAAAGAAATCTTAAAAGGTCCCCACTTACGCTTCGATCGGCGCGCACAAAATAAACGTAACGTTTTTATTCTCCGGGAGATGTTGGCAAATTAAATTTTTCGTTCCTTAAAGCGAGTTTTTTTTTTCGAGGGCGAGGTACTTTATATTATTATATTTTTTTTTAATTTTACGTCTACAATTAATTCAGTTTTCTATGAAAACAAAAATTAAATATGGAATTAAACAAAAATTAATTTATAAAAACTACGCACGACCCCATTTCCTATAGGCTTTGAGCGATTTTTTGCTAATTGGCACGAAATAACGTTACTTCTTACTTTTCGGGAGATAGGTGCAAAATAAATTTTGTTCCTTAAGCGGAGTTTTTTTCCCGAGAGAAAACCAAAAAAAAAAAAATAATTACGGAATCTAGGACTTCGAGTAACCGAGTAATAATCAGTTATTCACAAATTGGATATTTATTTTTTTCTTATTATTAATTTTTCTTTAAGCCTAATTATCTATCAGTGATCATATACCTATATTTATTTCTATTAATTTTTTTTATAGCCTGGGAAGGTACTTTCCCTTATTTTCGTTAAGGAATAGGTCCAATCCACTCTAAATTAAAAAAAATAATAGAAAATTTGCACGACGCCATTTTTACCTTCGGAAACGGTACCTCGTCATATAGTGAGTTTCGTAAAAGCCCAAAAAAAAAAATCACTCTACGACGTTTATATCCATTTTTTACTATTAGAACGTCGTAGCGTAATGAATAGCTTCCAATAGTGACCGGTTTCGTCGGAACCGTTTTATAACTCAAAAGGTGTAAATCAAAATCGCTCTCCAAAAGGTCGACCTCGGGAAAAATAGAAAAATTTTTTATCAATTTTAATTATCTTTTTCGACTTTACGTACAGAATTAACGTCACTCATAATCATAATTAATGCCAACGATAGTTCCATCCCTGAAAATATTGCAGTTGACGTTCGAGTCGGTTTTTATGGTATCGAGAAAACGTCATATATTATAGTGACGCCGTAGAGAAAACCCGGCCTCGAATGATCCCCTCCGAGGATCGTCCCGGTAATTACGAAAGGGAATAAATTTTTTAGGAAAAAACGAAAAGTCACGGATAAAGCTGTTGATGAAAATTAGGAACAAATTAAGAAACATAGAAAAAATAAAATAAATGATATGTGAATACCTGAATATTAATTTTAATATAAATATCGACGTAAAGAATCTTAAAGGTCCCCACTTACGCTTCGATCGGGCCACAAAATAACGTACTTTTTACTTCTCGGGAGATGTTGCAAAAAAAATTTTTCGTTCCTTAAGCGCGAGTTTTTTTTTTCGAGGGCAAGTGTCATATTATATCATATATTTTTTTTTTTATTTAGTCTCCTTAAATTCAGTTTCTAGTTTTGAAAATATTTAGAAGACGGTAACTACACAAAAATAATTAAAAAACTACGCACGACCCAGTGTCCTATAGGCTCTGAGCGATTTTTTTGCTACACTTTAAAAGTTAACCGTTCCTCTCTACTTTTCGGGAGATGGTGCAAATAATTTTTTTGTTCCTTAAGCGAGTTTTTTTCCCGAGAGAACCAAAAAAGAAAATAAATACGAATCTAAGCCGTAAAGAATATGCTATAATAAGTTATTCACCATATTGGATATTCTATTTTTTTTCTCGTTCTTAATTCTTCTTAGTTCCTATTATTTATCTTGATCTATACTTATCTTTATTTATATTATTTTTTTTATAGCTTGTCATCCCTTAAATTCATTGTTCTCGATAAAATTTTAGAGTAAACTTAAATTAAAAAAAATAACAAAAATGTATTGCACGACGCCCAATTTTACCTCGGAAAACGTCCTGTCATATTAGTGACGTTTTCGTAAAAGCCCAAACAAATCACTCTACGCGTTTAGAATCCATTTTTATGCATAGAACGTCGTTAAGCGTAATGATAGTTCCAATAGTGCGTTTCGTCGAGAAACCGTTTAACTCAAAAGTGTAAATCAAAATCGCTCTCCAAAGAGTCGACCTCGGAAAAAATTGGAATTTTATAGAGCGATTTTGATTTAGACCTTTTGAGTTATAACGGTTCCGACGAAACGTCACTATTGCGAACTTCATTACGGGCTTAACGACCGTTTAAGAGTAAAAAAATGGATTCCTAAACGGCTAGAGTGATTTTTTTTTGGGCTTTACGAACGCATAATGACGAGGACGTTTCTCGAGGTAAATGGGACGTTCGTGGCAATATTTTTATGATTTCTTTTTAATTTAGGTACCTCCTAAAAATTATTTATCGAAGAAAATGGAATTTTAATGGAGACTAAAGCTATAAAATAAATAAAATAAAAAAAATTAGTAATGTAGATCATGATAAATAATTAGGAATTTTAGAAAAAATAAAGAACGAAGAAAAAAATAAATATTCAATATGTGAAATTAATTATTTTTTAGAATTCTTTGATTTAGATTCCCGTATTATTTTTTTTTTGGTTTCTCTCGGGAAAAAAACTCGCTTAAGGAACGAAAATTTTATTTTGCCCATCTCCCGAAAAGTTAGAGAGAACGTGTATAATTTTTAAAGTCGTAGACAAAATCGCTCAAGGCCTAAGGGAAAATTGGGGGTCGTGCGTACAGTTTTTTATAATTAATTTTTGTTTAATTTTACTCTAAATATTATTTTTCATAGAAAACTGAATTTAAGGGAGACTAAAGTTAAAAAAAATATAATTATATATAAGAATTTTCTCCGAAAAAAAAAACTCGCTTAAGAACGAAAAATTTATTTTGCAACATCTCCGAGAAGTAAAGTTACGTTTATTTTTGTGCCCCCGATCGAAGCGTAAGTGGGGACCTTAAAGATTTCTTTACGTCGATATTTATATTAGGAATTGATATTCAGGTATTTCCAAACTATCTTTATTGTTTTTTCTATGTTCTTAATTTTTCTAATTTTCATTCATAACTTATCCGTGAACCTTTTTTCGTTTTTTTTCCTTCAAAATACGATAGTGCGTTTCGTAATTTACGAAGGACGATCCTCGGAGGATATACAATCGCCGGCCGGTTCCTCTACGGACGTCACTATTAAATAATGACGTTTCTCAGAATTACCATAAAACGACTCGAACGATTTCAAACGCAATATTTTCAGGGATCTGAACTACGATTGGGCGTTATTAATTTATAATATAGTAGGACAGTTAATTCTGTACGTTTATAAGTCGAAGGGTATAAGTTAAAATTTGAAAAAAAATCAATTTTTCCGAGGTCGACTTTTTGGAGAGCGATTTTACTTTAACCTTTGGTTATAACCGGTCCCGACCGAAAGTATATTGACTATCATTCGCTTAACCCGACGTTTAAGAGTAAAAGGATTCTAAACGGTGAGTGATTTTTGGGCTTTACGAAACGTCACTATAATGACGAGGACGTTCCGACGGTAATGGGGCGATGTGCAATATTTTGATTGGATTTTTTTTAATTTGTCTACTCTAAAGAATTTTTATCGAAGAAACTGGATTTAAGGAGGGAACTAAGGGGCTAGGTAAATGATAATTTATATAAAATTAATATAGTCACTAATCCTAATTCCAAATCAGAATTTAAGAAAAAATAAGAGCGAAGAAAAAATAAAAATCCAATATGTGAATAACTTATTATTAGCAATTCTTTACAGACTTAGATCCCGTAATTATTTTTTTTTTTTGGTAACTCTCCGGAGATGAAGTGTCACAACTCGCTGAAGGAAAAACTCTCACCGTAGATGAGTCGCAAGCTGTTGTGAATGAAATTAGAAGAGAAGAAGAGTCATTTTCCAAGTGTAGAAAAAAATCGCTCAAAGCCTAGGCGAATGGGGGTGTACGCGTAGTTTTTTAATTAATTTTTGTTTGAGTTACCGCTATAAATTTATTTTTATAGAAAAACTGAATTTAGGAGACTAAAATTTAAAAAATAATACTTATATAAAGTACACTGCCTCGAAACAAAAAAAACTTGCTTAAGGAACGAGAAATTTATTTTGCAACATCTCCCGGAAGTTAAAAAAAGTTACGTTAATTTTGTGCCCGATCGAGCGTTAATGGGGGACCTTTAAGATTTCTTTTACGTTCGATATTTATATTAAGATATTGGATTTCAGGTATTTTCACATATCCATTATTGTATTTATTTTTCTATGTCTTAACTTTTTTAAATTATTCATTCTGAACTTTATCCAGATGAACCATTTCGTTTTTTCCTCAAATTACGAGATAGTGACGTTTTCGTAATTATCCGAGACGTTCCTCGGGAGAGGATCAATCCGGGCCGGTTTTCCTCTAACGGACCGTCACTAGAAAAATAATGACGTTTCTCGATACCTAAAAACGCCTCGAACGATCAAAACATTGCAATATCAGGGATCTGAACTTCGTTGGGCGTCAGATTAATGTTATGATCTATAGTACGTTAATTCGTTGTCCGTTTATAAGTCGAGGTATAAGTTAAAATTGAAAAACAATTCTATTTTTCCCGAGGCGACTTTTTGAGAGCGATTGTTGATTTACACCTTTTGGTTATAAACGGTCTCGCGAACCAACCGTCCGAACTATTGAACATCATTACGCTTAAGACGTTTACTAGAAGTAAAAGAATGGATTCCTAAACGCACTCGTGAGTGATTTTTTTGTGGGCTTTTACGAACCGTACTATATGACGAGCGACGTTTCCGATGGTAAATGGCGTCGTGCAATATTTTTAATATTTTTTTAATTATTTTTCCTATAAAAATTATTTATCGAAAAAAATGGAATTTAATTTTAATTAGCTATAAAAATTAATATAAAATAAAATAGGTATAGATCATGAATTAAATAATTAGGAATCTTTAAGGAAAAATTACGAACGAGAAAAAATAAAATATCCAATATGTTGAATAACTGTATTATTTAGCACTCTTTTACCATCTTAGATTTCCGTAATGTATTTTTTTTTTTGGCTTTCTCTCGGAAAAAACTCGTAAGGAACAAAAAAAGTTAATTTTGGCACCATCTCCCGAAACAGCTAGAGAGTAACGTTATAATTCTTTAAAGATGTAGCAAAATCGCGTTCAAAGCCTATAGGAAATGGGGGTCGTGCGTAGTTTTTAAATTAATTTTTGTTTAGTTACCTCTATAAATTATTTTTCATAGAAAACTGAATTTAAAAGGGGGGGCAAGGAGACCTAATTAAAAAAAATAATAATACATTAGAAGTACACTTGCGCCTCGAAAAAAAAAAAACTCAGCTTAAGGGAACGAACATTTATTTATGCAAATCTCCCGAAAGTAAAGTTACGTTATTTTGTGCCCCGATCGAAGCGTAAGGAAGCTAAGATTTCTTTACGTCGATATTTATATTAAGAATTGATATTCAGGTATTCACATATCATTAATTGTTTATTTTTCTATGTTCTTAATTTTTCCTAATTTTCATCATACTTTATCGGTGAACTTTTCGTTTTTTCCTCAAAATACGATAGTGACGTTTCTTAATTACCGAGACGATCCTCGGAGGGGATCAATCGCGGCCGGGTTTCTCTACGGCGTCACTATAAAATAATGACGTTTCTCGATTACCTAAAAACGACCTCGAACGATCAAACTGCATATTTTACAGGGACTAACTATCGTTGGCTATTAATTATCGATGTATAGTGACGTTTTTTCTGTACCGTTATTAAGTCGAAAGTATAAGTAAAATATTGAAAAAAAAAATTTCTATTTCTTTAAGAATTTCACCTTTTGAAGAGCCATATGAATTAGACCTTTTGAGTTATAAACGGTTCCGACGAAACGTCACTATTGGAAATATATTACGACTTAACTGACGGTTCTAGAGTAAAAAGGATTCTAAACGCGTAGAGTCATTTATTTTGGGCTTTTACCAAACGTCACTATATGACGAGGACGTTCCGAGGTAAATGGGCGTCGTTGCAAATTTTTATTATTTTTTGTATAATTTAGTTCCTCAAAATTATTTTATTCGGAAAAAAAAAAGAATTTTGTGTAAAGTAGACTAGAAAACAAGATTCAATATATACTACATTATATCATAGACAGTGGTTCTCAACTTTTTCGAATTCGCCGGCACCTTGACTAATTTAAGTTTTGCCAGAAGTCACCGCCCATGTTAGGATTCTAAAAAGAAAGTCTTCAATTATAAAAAAGGGTCATCGTTAACTCAAATGCAATAATTTTGCATGATCACAGCATGCCAAAAGCATTCCCAGGATTTGCCTCTGAATATATAAATATATAAGGATAACATAACTAAAATTTTCTTAACAAAGTTGGAAAATTCAAAATTGATTAAAATTTTTAAATGAAAACTTAAATACAATTATGAAAATGTTCAAAACTTTCGCGTCACCCTTGTGGGGAAGCTGTGCCACCCAAATGTGACGCGTCACACAGTTTGATAACCACTGGTATAGATCATGATAAATAATTAAGAATTTAAAAAAAATTAAGAACGAAGAACAAATAAATATCCAATATGTGAATAACTTATTATTAGCAAATTCGTACAGGCTTAGATCACGTTAATTAATTTTTTTTTTTGTTCATACTCGGGAAAAAAATCGTTAAGAAACAACAAAAAATTATTTGACCATCTCCGAAAGTAGGAGGTAACGTTTTTTTTTGCCCCAAGGGTGTGAACCCCGTAGGAGGCGGTACCTTTATATTTTTTACTGCGTTAAATTTTTAAATGTAGCTACAAAAAAATCGCCCCAAGCCTAAGGAACTGGGGGTCTGACGTTGTTTTCACAATTAATATTTTTTAGTTACCTCTAAAAATTATTTTTCATAGAAACCTGATTTTAAGGGAGACTAAATTAAAAAATAATATATATGTAAAAATTACGTTTGCCCTTCGAAAAAATACAAAAACTCGCTGTAAGAACGAAAATTTATTTGCAACATACTCCCGGAGAAGTAAAAGTTACGTTATTTTGTGCCCCGATCGAAGCGTGAGTGGGAACTTTAAGATTTCTTTACGTCGATATTTATATTAAGATTTGATATTTCAGGGTATCACTTATACATTAATTGGTTTTATTTTTTCTATGTGTCTTCAATTTTTGCTTAATTTCATCAACTTATCCGTGAACTTTTTTCGTTTTTTTCCTTCAAAATACCGGATAGTGACGTTTCGTATTACCGAGAGATCCTCGGGGGATCAATCGACCGCGGTTCCTCTACGGCGTCACGATATAATATAATACGTTGTCTCGACTTACCCTAAACAAGACCTCGAACGAGCCAAACGGCAATTTTTCAGGCGATGAACTATCGTTAAGGCGTATTAATTATTATTTTAGTGACGTTTATTCTGTACCGTTTATAGGTCGAAGGTATAAGCTAAAACTTGAAAAAAAAAATTTCAATTTTTCAGGAGGTCGACTTTTTGAAGAGAGATTTTGATTTATACCTTTTGAGTTAAAAAAACGGTTCCGACGAAACGTCACTATTGGAACTATTATTACGCTTAACGACGTTCTAAGAGTAAAAAATTGATTCTAAACGCGTAGAGACATTTATTTTGGGCTTTTACGAAATGTCACTATATGACGAGGACGTTTCCGAGGAAAATGGGCGTCGTGCAATATTATTTTTATTCTTTTTTTTAATTTAGTTACCTCTAAAATTATTTATAGGTTAGGAAAACGAAATTTAAGGAGACTAAACTTATAGAAACACAATTAATATAAATTGATATATGTACAGATCATGATTAAATAATGTAAAAATTAGAAAATTAGGAACGAAGAAAAAAATAAATATCACATTATGTGAAATTAACTTATATTAGCAATTCATTTACAGGCTTAATCCGTTAATTATATTTTTTTTTTGGTTTCTCTTGGGAAAGAAACTTCTTAAGGAACAAAAATTCATTTTGGCACCATCTCCCGAACCAGTAGAGCAGTACACGTATATTCGTGCGACCCGAGTGAACGTAGGAGGGTACCTTTAATTTTTTTTACGTTAATTTTTTAAGTGTAGCAAAAAAATCGCTCAAAGCCTATAGGAAATGGGGGTCTACCATGGCGTAGTTTTTAATACATTAATTTTGTTAGTACCCTCAAAATTATTTTTCATTAGAAAAACTGAATTTTAGGGGAGAACTAAAGTTAAAAAAAAATAATATATATATATAAAGTGTACAATTAGCCCTCGAAAAAAAACTCGCTTAAGGAACGAAAATTTATTTTGTACCCATCTCCCGTGAAGTAAAAAGTTACGTTATTTTGTGCCCCGATTCTAGCGTAAGTTGGGGACTTTAAGATTTCTTACGTCCGATATTTTATATTAATGGAATTGATCTTCGGTATTCACAATCATTATTGGTTTTTTTTTCTGATGGTTGCTATTTTTCCTAGTTTCATCATAACTTTATCGTGAACCTATTTTCGTTTTTTCACTCAAAATACGATAGTGACGTTTCGTTAATTACCGGGACGATTCCCGAGGAGGATCAATCCGCGGCCGAGGTTTCCTTACGGCCGTCATATTAAATAATGACGTTTCTTTCGAATACATAAAAAACACTCGACGGTTTCAAACGGCAAGATTTTCAGGGATGAACTATCGTTAGCGTATTAATTATTTTTATAGTGACGTTTATTCTGTACCGTTTATAAGGTCGAGTATAAGTTTAAATTTGAGATAAAAAAAAAAACTTCCTCTAATTTTTTTCCAGAGGTCGACTTTTTGGAGAGCGATTTTGCATTTAGACCTTTTGACGTTATAAACCGGTTTGACGAAGACGTCACTATTGGAACTTTATTTACGCTAACGCGTTCTAGGGATGTAAGAAATTGATTCGAAACGCGTAGAGTCATTTATTTGGTCGGGCCTTTACCGAAACGTCCAAAATGACCGGACGTTGAACTAAACGTCAGCTCTCTACTTTTTTGGAGATTGGATGGCAGCAATAAATTTTTTTTCCTTAAGCGTAGTTTTTTTTCCGAGAGAAACAAAAAAAAAATAAATTACGGAATCTAAGTCTTTAAAAATTGATAATAATCAGTTATTTACATATTGGATATTTATTTTTTTATCTTCGTTTCTTAATTTTTCTTAAGTCTTATTATTTATCATCATCTAACTTATATTTATTTATCATACTATTTTTTTGAATAGTTCAGTTCCCTGAATTCATTGTTCTACGAATAATAGATTTAGAGGTCAACTAAATAAAACAAATAAAAATATTGCACGACGCCCATTTACCTCGGGAAACAGTCGTCGTCTCATATTGAGGACGGTTTCGTTAAAAGCCCAACAATAAATGACTTCTACGCGTTTAGAATCCCATTTTTTACGCAACAAAACATACAATTAAGCGTAAATAATAGTTCCAATAGTGACGTTTCAAATGAACCATTTATAACTCAAAAGGTCTATTTCAAAATAGCGCCTCGTCCAAAAAGTCGAACCTCGGAAAATTTGAAATTTTATTTTTTCAAATTTTAACTTAGACCTTCGACTATTTAAAACGCTACAGAATAAACAACCATCACTATAATTAATAATTAATACGCTTACGATAGCACCCGAGTTTTTCTTTTGCGGGGAAGTATCTTATCAATATACATAGTATTTTTTTTAATTTAGTCTCGCTATGAAAAAATTTTTATTACGTAATAAAAGAAAAAATAATTTAAAAAAACAAAGCACAACGCCCATTTCCTATAGGCTTTGAGCAATTTTTTTGCTACGCTTTAAAAATTAACGTTAAAAAAAATCTTAAAGGTACCCACCTACGGTTCACTCGGGGCACGAAATAACGTTTACTCTTTACTTTTCGGGAGATGGTGATATTTATATTAAGAATTGATATATCAAGTAATTCACGTTCATTAATTGTTACGTTTTCCTATGTTCTTATAATTTTTCTAGATTCTCTTTTCATAACTTTAATCCGATGAATCGACCTTAAGGGGTCCTTAAGACTTTTTTTTAACGTTATATATATGAATATATATATAATATAATATATATATATTATATAATATATTATATATTATATATATATATATATATATATATTATATAATATTATATATTATTATTATATATATATTATTCTATATATTATATATATTATATATATTATAATATATATATATAATATATATTATATTATATATAATTATATAATATATATATATTTTAATCAATGTAATTATTATATATAATATAATATATATATATATATTTTATTTAAATATATTATATATAATATATAATTATTTTATAAAATTTTAGATCTCCCTTAAAATCAATTTTTCTACGATATTATTTTTAGAGGTATCCTAAACTAAAAAAACATTAAAAAAAACAACGAAAAAACGGGCAATTTTTGGGAATTCTTTCCATTTTTCACTTATCGGTTTAAAATAAAACTATGTTAAGATTTAGAGTTGGAAGAGTCTCTTTGCGTAAGGTGATGAACAGTAGGCGTACCCTTTAGTAAAGAATTATATCCATCCTTATAAATGAATGTGCGCCTTTTAGAAATATTTTTTCTACAGAAATAAAAATAAAAGGAGATGATAAGTCGGTCAAAAGCATGCCTCCTTACGAAACTTATACACTAATTGAAAGATTGAAATGGCATTAACGGCCATTCTGAGGATGCAACCAATGTTTAAAATTCACATGGTAACGTTCCCTTTAGTGCGATTTTATTATGCGTTTTGGCACAAATTGACTCTCGTTGCTCCCTTTACTTACAAATTTTTAGCTGGTAGCAAGAAAACGAGCCTCAAAAATACCAATAGAACTGATTTTTTGAAATATCATTCTCTAAAACAATCAGCGTTTTATAATTTTCATTTCAATATAATTATAATTTTCATTCAATATAATTATAATTTTCATTCAATATAATAAAAAAGTTTTATATAAACCCAGCGATCGAATTTACAAAATCATTTTAATTTTCAGATCGATGGACGACCCATCAGCGGCAGCAGCCGCTCTAGATAAAAATAAGCGGGCTCCCAATAACGAATCCGAAAAAGAAGTAGATCTTATTACGAAATATTCGAATTTTGTGCGAACTGACAATTGGACGAAGAGACAAAAAGTTTTTCGTATAAAAGAAATCGATTCCCAAATTGATTTTAATAGTTTGTTTTTTTCGAATAATTGGGGTACGATACAAAACGATGCCTGTAAACCTCATTGCGTAGAAACTCATTTTATGCGCCTTTCCAAAGAAGAACGTCGGCAAAAAGTTAGAGAATTATGTCCTCTTTTTTACAGGAGCGATGAAAAGACAGAAAATTTTATGTCGAAAAACAAAATTCAAATTTTAAATTTAGCAGTAAGACGTTCATTGTTTTTGTTGCGAGATAACGAAAGAGAACGAGAATATTTCGCCTTTTCCAATAATCATGAGGTATTTCTCAACAACATAAAAGAACGAGGCTATTTTAAAAGAGAAAAAAAAGACCTTGAAAATATTTATCCCAATGCAGATATATTGAAGTCGTCCTTTTCTGACGAGATTTACGAGCAAGAGGAAAACAAAGATTCGTCTTTATTTTTGATGATTCCAACTTCTTCAGAATCACGGAACGTCGCTGAATTTAATTTCAAATACTTTACAGATGAGGAATACGAAAAACTCAGCACGGAAGAAAAGGAAGAAAGTATTAAGATTAATAAAATTCCGATCACTCGGAGTCAACTAATTCTTAGCTGCGTTCAGGAGAATTCAGCGTCGTATCATTCGGGACAACTTACAGAAGAGGACTGGAGAGTAATGGAAGTTATTGGTAAAATGGCTAAAGGAATCGCAGAAACAACAAATCGTGGGAGGTATATCAACGTATATACTTTGAAAGAAAAAGTTGGTATTCTCATGGATTTATTCTTCTTTAACGCCGTTTTGTTTATTATAAATCCAGGATGCAAACTATTTTCCACTTCTCCCTTGAATTACTTTTCGCTCAAACTATATTTTTTCCTTCGATCGTTCTACATTAAACCGAATCACTACGTTCACGAGCTGAAAATGTTAAAAAATTTATATACGTTTCGGCTACCGAGAGACGACGTTCTCAAATGTCTTTTTAATCGCATGGTTATTAAGGAAGAGGATAACATTACTGGTTTTAAATTACTCGGAAAGAGACCCCATGAACATAATGCTGTGAAATCGCCAGATTTCCCGTTAATGAGTTCATCGATTTTCAATGTGTTAAAAAGTAACTTGAATGTTATCGATAACGCTCATCCAAATTTTCGGACAAAGGATATGCGTGTGAAATGTTTAATCGTTATCCAAATCTTTCTCGGCTTGGTTTATGGCCTCAAGTGGAAAAGGGTTACGGAATTATCTTATTGCGAGGTTTTGAATTTAATTTTAGGTATACCTCTAGAAGGTAAATTATTAGCAGCGCCGCACGTTCTCGCGCTGCCTTCGTCGATTTTATTTTTGTTGGGAATCAATCCCATTGGGTGCTATAAATTCAAGGGTAACGATGGAGGCGAACATTCCGATGTGAAGTGGGATAGTTTTCTCAAGTATACGACTATTTCTGATAATAACACAGACAGCATCACTTTTTCCTTCGAAGCGGGATTATTTCCCAAATTTCAACCGGCTTCGTCTTCGATTTCAGAAAATTTTCAAGACCCGAAATTAGTTTTGGAAGAATTGAAATTTCCCCTCAATTGGTTTAAAAATAAATTGTTACAAGAAAATAGTGGCTTGTTCGTATTTCCTAGAGCGGAAGAAACTAAAAAAACGTCTGAAAATAGAGAGGATTTTCTTCACTTCTATGCCCAACATTCACCTTTTAAATTGTTGTCATTTATGAAGAAAACTGAAAATGGTGATTACAAATTTTGCAACATTGGAGATATGGCCCTGACGGCCTTCTTAAAGCTACGCGGCTCGTCCAAAAACATAAATATGGGAAGTAAAATGGATTTTACAATGGCCGCGAATGGGTTTAAAACAATTGTCCAGGAAATTATAATGCGAGATATTTCTGATCATGAAATTCCTTGCCTCGCTTTGGACGAAAATCGGGAAGATGCAGCGCAAGATCTACCGCGACCCAAAAGAGCTAAGATAACAAAGATAAAAGGGCGCGATAAAAAATTAACCCGCAGACATAGGAAGAATAGATTTAAATCAAAAGCGAAAGTAGTGAAGATTGAGAATGTAAAATACAAAACTTTTGAGGTTTTGCAAAAAATAAACGACGACGGGTGGAATAAGGGAGAAAAAGACTATAATTTATTTCGGAAAAGATCGATTGAAATATTTAAAATCCATCCGCATGTTCGGTGTATCGATTATTACATAGATTTATTAAGGATAACATCTTTGAAGTTTGTTTCTGCCACGTATCTTAATATGGCGGCGGGGGATTATTTTCCTCGCGATTATTTAAAAAGAAATTTCACAAGCGAAATAAACAAAGTGAGGATATTTTATTCCGATTTAAGTCAAATACATGATGAGTTGTATAGACCTCATTTTTATTTCGATCTTATCGTTCCAATCAATAACGACAATCAAACCATTATTTAAATATAACCAAATTTTACTATATAGTATATATATAAATATATATATATTATATATATATATAATAATATATTATATTATTATATATTATATATATATATATATATATATATTAATATATATATATATATATATATATATATATATATATATATATATATATATATATATATATATATATTATACGCTTTTTTATTTTTTTTTTTTTTTTTTTTTTTTTATAGTATATATATATATATATATATATCGACACGCGTTTTAAAGTGTTGTTTGTTAACACTACTTAGATTTAATTTTCTAACAATAATATAAATGTGTGGATATATTCGTTCATGCTATTTGTTTTATTTCAAATAAAAGGTAGAAAAAATTACACTCAATTTCCTTTTCTTGTATTTATTTTATCTACATACTATTAATATTAAAACTGATGAAATAAAATTCGATCGATTCTCTTTCTTAATAAATAAAAATAACTTTTATTTTTAATTATACCGAATAATAAATAAACAAAGTAAAGCGTTCCAATTTTTTATATCTCGCAAAACTCATTTTCAGATATTCAAAATATTCGCACATTAGTTAGCGAAAAATCACTCGCGCGAGATTGACATATTAAGAAGAATCTGTGAACAACAATGGGAACTACAATCAACTAAAGACACGCGTTTACAATTGAGCTCGGCGAGGATAGAAAATTTTCGAATAAATCGGCGAACATCCCTTCAAAAATTAAAGATGATATCGCGAACCGCATTAGCATTGATCGGGAGTACGTTCCTATGAAATGCATTTCCATCGCTAGGCAAGAGGACTCCAGAATTTTGAAAATACATTCTAACGAATACGATAACAATTTCGAGGACGAGGGGCGAGCAAAAATCATTCCTTCCTTAAAGTCGTTAGAGAATTCCCTCGAATTTACTCCCGTGGCTAATACCTGCGTGAAAATCGATGAAAGACTCTGCTTGATGTACAACGGAACGTTCTTTTGGGAATTTGATTTTTTGAAGAAAAAAAAACGAGCGGATATCGAGGAAAATGTGTTGAATGAACTAGAGTGGGAGGCTAAGGTTTTCGATACCTTTTGCGACTTGGCCGACGAATTGAATAGTAAACTGAAACCTATCTGCGAATCTAGTTCTACCGTTTTGGAAGAAATCTGCTTCTCCGAATCGGAACAGAAATACGAAAAGTTTTTTAATCAATACAACACGGAAATGAAATTTTTCCACGCAACGCCCGAAAGAAAAATTAATTTTGATAAGAGCGCCCCTCTGATCGACCAATTAGAAGATTTATCACCCGTGAATTATCAAAACTACAGCCAGGAAAATATGAAAGAACAATACGGCAACCAATATTTCGGTTACTACTTTTTAACGAAATACAACCTCGAGGGTCTTAAAGTCGTGTTCTACATCAAAGGAAGAAACGATAACAACTACCTCTTATCCCTTTGGAATTTCGTGCGATGCTATCCAAAAATTGACGAAGCTATCGAATCGTGCGCGAAAGGTAATCCGATAATCAAATCCGATAACACCGGGACCACCAACGTAATGTTGCCTTTGAATAGCAAGCCGGAAGGGAGCCCGTACGTGCCCGTGTTTTTGATCAACAAAATAACGTCCGACGGTGGCGATGTTATTACATCATCGTCTATCGTTTCAACTAGCGAAGAGATTAATATTTCAGCAAACACTAACGCGGTCGTAGTAGGAAACGAGAGTGTTTCAGAAGCCTCTTCCATAGGCGGCGATGTAGAGAATATAAGGGGGCGTGATCTTACGAACGACGTCGAAATTGGGATCGAAAATGAAAATGAGAATAATGAAGACGCCGACGACGTAGGCGTTGACGGATATAGTGGCCGCGAGAGAATTTTAAAAACCTCTTTCAACCGCGATGGAGTAGATTCGCCCGACGAAAACGAAGTTATCGCTCCTCGCGACGATAACGCCGAAGAGAATGATCGGGGTTGTGTTCGTAGGGACGACGTAAATGGGATCGAAAATGAAAATAATACCGACAACGACGGTGATAACGAACTCCGCCAAAAAACGAAATTAAATTTTAACAAATTCGGCGATAGGGAAATAATAAGAGGCGAAAAAGATTCTATCGCTAATGAAGAAATAGAATTCCGGGGATCTTCTAAGAGGAACGTGAATAAAGAGCGTCATATTCTTCTCCTCTTTCCCGATTCTATATACACCAACATCGGTATTTATTCGAGAGACACATTCGACAAGCTGATAAAAAAAATCGATTTCTTAAAGAAGTCGAAAATCATGCATAATTATAATTCGGACGCGCGCTGGGATTTGGAATTGTTTTTCAAATTTAAACGCGTGCTGGGAAACGAATTCATCTTACAAAAATCTATTATCGATTTTGAACTAATATGTTGCTACGGCGCTTTCTTATTAACCAATACGGAAAATAATATTTGCTTATACCGAGATGGCGCCAGTGAAGAAAAAGGCTACGAAATTTTTCGCAAAAAATTATCTAAGGAAGAAAAGTATCTTAAAAGCCTAAAGGATAATTATGCCAAGAAGATGAAATCGACCTCTAAAGGAAAATCATCCGAGCGGAGAAATGACCGGGACGACACGGACGACACGGACGACGAAGACTACGACTACGAGAGAGAAGAATTGGAAGAAGAAGATAACGCGGCAAGGGCTCAGTCCGAAGACGGGGATGACCGGGATGAAGAAAATATCATTTCTCACCAACTTTACGTTTCTCAGATGAAAACTAGCAGTTACATCGTCAACCCTTCATTCGATTCCGATGTCGCGTCGCTATCGCATCTGAATTTGATATTGGCTAATAGGTTTTGCGTCCTTTATAACATCGTAAATAACCCCACCCTATTTTTAGGATTAATGGAAAGTAATGGCTACGTTTTCAAGGGAAATATGTCGCATTCATCATTAACCCGAGAGCAAAGAAAGGAAAGATATTTCGTTCGCTGCAATAACCTGAAATTATTTTTCGAGGATTACGTAGTCAACCGCTTCCGCGTAAAAAAAATTTGCAAGTCGTGCTTTGAAACGAAATTTAAACTAAATATTTCCGAAGGTCTAGAACAAATTTTTGCTCTAGGAGGGGAAAGAATTGAATATTGTAACGACCATCACCCTCTCTCGTCCTGTCACTTGAGCGATTTCCGTTCCGAAAAATTCATTTCTCAAATTCAAAACATGTTTCCGTCCTTTAAAATGTGTGAAGGGATCGAATCCGTCAAAATCATTAGGGAACATTTTTGCGTTCCCTTTAACTTATCGATATATTTACAGCAGATCGGAGCGGTAAAAATTTGGCCCGATACGTTATTTAATTGCAAAACGCACGAGGAAAAAGACAAATTACTAACTTTAGAATGTAACGCTTCGCTCGTAAATCTCCTCGAAGGACTCAATTATAATATATGCTACAACGATACGCTTTCGCTTTCCGACGTTTCCCATTACATCGGCTTCGCGAAAAGGACGACCGGAGACGACGACGAGGACGACGTCGCTGTTAATAAAGACTCGTTGAGGAATCGAATGAGCGAAGAGTTAGAGAAAACGACGGAAAAAATAAAGTCGAGATTAGTAACGAAATTGGTGGACGACTTAAGACGGTACGAACATAGAAAGGTATCCGAAAGAGCTAACAGGTACGAAATTATGAATGAAATGCACGGGACCGATCAATACCTCCACGGTAGTTTCGATTACGAAGATCGGTATTTTCAAATAATGTGCGCGATTCTGTTCGAAGAGAGGATACTTTCCTCGTTAGATCTTAATCAAATGGTCGTCAACGTTAGCGGATATTACGAATATGTAGACGAATACTTCGAGGCGATTGGCGGTTTCGATAATATTTCGCCCGATCGGAATGAGGGACTTCCCAGCTTATCGATTATCTCGAAAACGATGAACGAGGAGGTTATCGATAGGAGCGAAGGCGAAGGCGTCGAAAAAAAAGAAATCTTCGACGAATCCTGGCGAGCTATGGAAATAAGTCGGGATCGTATATCGGACAGCGAACGCGAGAGTCTGCGAGAGAGAAGAAAGTTGGTCGCGGAAATGGATAAACTGTATATGAAAATGCAAAGGCAGTTCTACCCTTTAATATTTAACGAGATCGATTGGAACGAACAAATATTTTTCCTGTGCGAAAAAGCCTCTAAAACCGACGTTTTTTCCTTTTTAACGCTTTCGGGAAAAATCGTCATTACGTATCTTCGTCTTCGAGGCGTTTTCGCCAAAAAGGTAAACGAAAATACCGAGGACGGTCGTTTAGGGAACCACTATCTCTTTCGAGATATGTACGATAAATTTAAAATTAATAAATCGAAAGATAAAGAAGCGATTAAAGAATTCATCGTTAAAGACGCCTTCTTGGGGAAAAATTTCCCGAAGAAAAGAAAGGGCGAAAAAAATGCTACCGATAGCCCCACCCCCGACGAAGAAAAGAAGATCGGGTTCGAATTTTCTTGCTTCGTCAATTTCTGTCTGTATTGGAACTGGATTTTCAACTACGTCAAAATGGAACACGTGTCAGTGCTACCATCGTTGAAGAAAATTTTGGAAAGAAATTTTAATTCTCTCCTCCATGTCTGGAACACCGTAATCGATTTCTCGGACTTGAGAGTATTATCAACGGAAAGGGAAACTAACGATTTAGAAGCTCTCGTTAACGTTTTGAAGGCTAAAGTTTTTGGATTCGTATATTTTTCGAAAGAGAGAGCCGTCGAATTCAAAAGATCGTTGGACGTAGATAGCTTTTGTCGGCCCGAAATTAACGAGGGGTGGATTAAATTCGTAACGGATTACAGTTCGATGATATTCGGAGCACAGATCGCGAAACGGAAATTCATTCACCTTTTATTCATTAAACTGTGCACGGAGTATTGTCACCAATACGACGCCCAAAACTGTTATTCGCATATGGTATCGATCATAATGGACGAACACACCCCTAACTTGGGGGTGAACTACGACGACGACGACGACGACGATACCGCGACTGATGTCGAGAATTTATGGAATAATGATGACGCCGAGTATTCGGTCAACGAAAGAGTTATTAACACGATTAAAACAATGGGAAGCGTATTAAAAATAATTCCGAATTTCGATTCCGAGAAAGTTTTGAGCTGTCTGAAAAAGTCGATCGAAGATCACAATAAGGAAATGAAGAAACGATTCGATTATTATGAAACTAATAGGCAGAAATCCACTTGGTGCATAATCAATCATTAATAATACTGAAATTAATGATAAAATATCTATTCATTTCAATAATATATATATAATTAATAATCGATAATGAATTGATAATGATTATTTTAATATTTAGGTGTATTAATAATAAAATCTTATTCGCGATTCAATCAATAATTACATTGATAATCATATTATATTAATAACAATAATCAATAATAATAATAAATAATACTAAAATAATAATAAACATAAAATAATCATAATAATAATTATAATAATAATAATAATTAATAAATAATAATACCATAATAATAATTAATAAAAACTATCAATAATAATAATAACAATAATATCAATTAATAAATCAATAATAATTAATATCCATAATTAATACATCATAATATAATAATAATTTCTAAATTTTAAGTACGCTCAATTGATGAGTATTACGTGCCTCCTCCCAAATTATGGAAAATGGAAATACCCCCAGATAAGAAAGAGAAAATGGAAATTATCATGTGGAATGATTTCATTGAAAAAGTAGAAGAATTCATTCTTCGTCAGCTGGAGCCGACTGAAAAAGCGTCGTCCTCTTCCAAGCCCTTCGTCACTTTCGGCAGCGATTCTTCTTCTTCTATATTTAAGATACTGAACAAAAGGAGCGATTCGTTTATTGATAAAAAGGAAAACGATTGGATTTATGAGTTCGCGTTTCCGCCGTCGTCGAACGAAATGACGATCGTCGATAAATATATATTGGACCAATTTTTCAAAGCGAAAATTGACGCTGATACGAACTTTCACCGAGCAGCGAACGCGGAGGTTAAATTTGATATCTTGAACAGCGTCGTAAACGAGGAGGAGAACGACGACGATGGAAAAATAACGCGAATTATATCTGGCCGCCAGTCGTCGTCGAAAGTTAGAAAGTACCCCGAAATTATTAGCGATAAGGAGAAATATCGGGTGGAAGAGGGTTCCAAAACCAATGTGAGCGAAGATTTCGGGAGCGGCTTACACTCGGAAATCGGGTAGAACAGGATTCTATCGCTAAAAGCAGCGGGGACGCGTGTAATCAACCCGTTTTAACGTCTAAATCGAGCGGCTCGGGAGGGGCGTCGTCGTCGAGTTCCAAAGTGGATGAAGATTTCGGAAGCGGCCTACTCTCGGAGAAGTTCGTAAATATGTACGGAAGGCGAACGATTATCGACAAAGCGGGGAATAAAAAATCGGGCATTGAAAAGGTGTTCGACAACGACGGAGAACGAAGCGTCTTTTACGTCCCGTCATTTTACCTTTCCACTTTGAGTCCGATCGAGATCGTTGAATATTTTAAAGCGATTACGTACGTCGATCTAAGATACGTTATAGATCTTCTCAACCAGAAATTTCTTTCTCTCATGATTAGAAGTTTAAATAGGCGCGTGAGTTTCGGAACTTTGCGCGAAACGAGAAACGTAAACGCTAAGACATTCTTAAGCGAAAATAAAAAATACGTTTGCTACCCTCCGGTCAAACCGTCGCTCCTCGAAAGTTCCAGGATTCGAGAACTAAACAACCTCAACGTCAAAAATATCAACTCGCCGAGCGATATCAAGGAAAGATACCGCACGCTCCGAGTATATAGCACAATGTGCGATAATTTCAAACATTTGAGTTATAGTTTTAATATGAACTCGCCCACGATCTATTTATACAGAAGCGATAAAGGCAAAGTCGGAGGAAAATCGTTCGAGAAAGGGAGTCACCAGGGCGTGTTGGTGGTGCGAAATTCTCATAACGTTTTAAAGGGAGATCCGAGTTATCGTCCACATCTCGCGTCGGCTGATACAATTAAACGAATAAGGTGCGAAATCGTACATGATCCGGAATCAAATAAGAACCCTCCGCAATTCGGCGCGATACAAATAGACTCGAAGTACATAGAAGACCAGTTTTACTACACGCAAAAAATCAATTTTCATCGTTTAAGTATCCTCATCAAGCCTATAGATAAAAATAGAATCATGGAAGGCATTATTAACGCCGTTAAAATGCGAAATCTTTTGAGCGCGAAACTAGATTTGAAGAAACCTAAAGATTTCTACGCGAATAAAAATCTGGGTTTGGAAAGCGACGACGAAGAAGATGAAGGAGAAGGAGAAGAAAAAGAAGAAGAACAACAACAAGAAGAAATATCCGGCGGCGGCGATACACACCCCGCCGTCGACAACGGAAAACCCGACGACGGCGATGAAGTCGGAGACGACCCGAGATTTTCGAAAGAAAAGTTATCTACCGAAAATCAGATATTGTTGCGATATCGTTTTCACGCGCACAAGGAACATTTTTTGTCGCGCAAAATATCGAAATATTTTCTATTGGGGGGAGAAGAGCATCGCAAAGAAAATACCAAATACGAGTTCAACATCGGTGTAAAAAGATACAAGGAGTTGTCGAGGTATACCTTTTCCAGAGAGTTGGCGAACGTGTTTAACCGACATCATAGCCAACCGTTCGCCGGACCGGCGAAGAAACTGTTCGTTACGAAAAACAAAAATTTCACCGGTGGCCCTGACGGCGGCCCGACTTTAATATCTTACCGACCGAACGTATTGGAAGCCGACGGGACTTATTTGATTTGCGGGTGCGAAAACGAACTTTTCGCGAGAACTTCCAAGGTGATATCGAACGAAATATCGATCGAGAAATTGGCGCTCATTCACGATATTTCTTTGAATTTTGACGAAATCATCTTAATCGTTCACAATCTTCTGAACGCGAATTCGGTATTTCAAGGCTTGAACGTTTTCGTTTTCCTTTACGCAAACGGTAAAATACCGAAGGAGAACATGAGCGAAAAAGACTTGATAGATACCGTATTTTACACCGTTAAAGAAATGGCGATGGCGGCCGTGGGAGATGAAAAAGCGGTCGACGAATCGTCTCCCGTTTACAGGCTGTATAAGTTAATCGAAAAAAACAAAATGTACATTTACGCGCTTAAGCACCTTATGGTCTTCGTCGGCTACGTAAACCTTCTTAGTACTATGGATAACGAATTCATGCATCATCTGATTTATACTATTAATCAAGCTTCGTACAACATGCTGGAAAAAACGATAACGTTACTGGTCGGAGTGAAAGGTAACGAGGGGAAGTCGAATTTCATGACGATCGTGAAGAAAGCCTTATTCGGAAAATTGTCTTTCGCTAATTGCTCTTTGTCCGCTTTCGATACTAAAGCGGGTTCGAGTTCGTCGGCGATGCCCAACTTGAGTTTTTTGGGAAAAACCTTCGGGGCTATAGTCGACGAAGCTTCGACAAAAAAGGAGGAGAAGCGCCCGCTGATAAAAAGCTGCACCAACCGCCTCATCGAAAATTTCGGCATGAATCAAGAGCAGAGGCGGCAGAAATGGGGCGTCGCAGCAGCTGCTGCGGCGACTACGCGGGTCGCTCGTCGTTTGCGATTGCACCAAAGATTGAGGAAGAATATGAGGAAAAGAAAAAATATGACGTTCTTCGACCACGATAAACATTTCGAGTTCTCGTCCAAACTTTTTTGTTCTTCGACGAGTTTTACGTGGAACAACGGATCTCCGGTAATTTTTAACGTCTCACCAAACAGTTTTATAAAATATCATCATATCACTCAATCTTCCATCGTACGCAAAACCGATTCAGTTCTCGATAGTTGGCATAAAGAAATTTTTTCGCCGATAATCAGAAAGAAGAGAGGTAAAATTGCTAGCAAGTGGAATCAGATATCTCCGAATATAAGAGATACTATCACGTTTTCCAACAATACTCTTTATTTGAATCAAGAGAAATTAGTGAATTATATAGATAAAAAAACTTATTTGGGAATAATAAAAATAGACGATTATCAAAAAACCGCCGCCGCCGCCGCCGCCCCCTCCCCCGCCAACAACGCTGTCCCTTTTCCCGTATCGGTGAGTCGCGGGGAAATCACGGACACCGACGAAACCGAATCCGAAGACGACCTCGAAGACCATGGACCCTCCTCCGCCTCCTCCTCAGCGCAAGAATCGAAATGGCTAAAATTTCACCAAGAATCGGTAAAAGATGGAAGAATTTTAGATTTCGTCATCGGCCAACTGACGAAAGCTCAAGAGCGTGACGAATTTTTCGCTAATGACGCCAATCGAGTTGAAAACACGTACCCGAATCATTACGAGATTATAGAGGAAAATGTAGATGGCGCGTCGAAAGGTTTGGTCAGGATAAGCAATTTTTCGAGCGATAAAGCTTGTTGGGCGACCAAAATAGATTATAAAGTTTCTTCCAGTATTAAAAGACGTCACCGCGATTCATTCGAATCCGAATCCGATGGGAAAACCGCCGGCGCATCCAGTGAACGCAAAAGGATTAAAGAAACGTCATCAGCAGCAGAAGGGTCGAAGAAAGTTGTCGATAGTGGCGAAAAAAAAGCTGCGGAAAAAGAAAGAGTCACGGAGGAATTAAAAAAGCGATCTAGAGAGAGAAAAGAAGTAAGCGTCGTCGACGGTGAAAAAGAGGTTACCGCTCGAGATTACAGCGATTTAGACAACGGCGACTACGACGACTACGACGAGAGTTTCGCAGAGGCCGGTAGACGAAATAGGAAGAAAGTGAAATGTACTCACGATCACCTCGTCGAAGAGAGCGAAATTAACCCACCGATTATAATAAAAGCTAATAGTTGTCCGGCGATCCTATCGTCCGAATCGCGTGGCGGGAATGATTCGGGAGCTTTAGTTTATAAAAATGTCTCCAAAGACGAGGCAGGAAGATCTTCCAAAAAAAAATCGGAAACTTGGTTCGGCGACATAAATATGGTCTGGAAGTCCGACGTATTACAAAAGAGACATATGATCAAACCCGATCTTTTGAAGACGATTACGACGCCGAATCAAGAAATGCAGTTCCGAAACATCTTCGAAATCGCTTACGCGATATGCGTCAGTTGCCAGATATTCTTGCTAGCTAATTCGTTCGACGTGGACTATCCGGTCGACGACGCCATGCAAAAGAGGCACTTGGTCTTTTCACTAAATACCGTCAATGAAAGCGGCGTTAAAACGGATAAGTTTTTAGAATTCGTTTCTGACCTCGGCGATTTCTTACATCGCCTCAACGCGACGAAGAGGCAGGAGGCGGTAGAGAAATTAAAAAACCTTTCGTTGAACGAGTTGGCCGCACATTTGAAAAAGAAGTTGTCGCCCCTGCTCTCAAACACGGATGAAGGAAGTAGTACGAATGAAGAATCTTACGGCTTCTTCTTTTCGAAGATCGCGCAATTCGTCAGCGAGAATAAAGCTTTCCCGAGTTTGCAGTTGGAAAATAATAACATTTGCAAGTCGCTCAACAGCTTTTACTCGCTGTATTCCTTACTGATGTTGAGAAGATTCGAAAAACAACTACCCTTATTTAAGCAGGCCAAAGAAATGAAATCCATTCGTACGAGCATCGAGCAAAATTTCAACACGTTCGACGAGGATGTGCAAAAGATAATGAGCACGCCCCTTTTTTTCCCTTTCTACAAGAACAAATTCGGCAGACCCCAAAATAAAGAATATAGCATAATCGATAAAATGATCGTAAATAAAATTCGGGTCCAAGGATTCGGCGACAAGTTTTTCCACGAAGCTTACGCCTTACCATTCGATATCGAAGTTTTAGATTTGAAACGTAACGGGAATATTCGAAGACTGAGCGCGACAGAATTAATAAATGAGACGCTTTTTGAATTGCAAACTAAGCACGTCTACAATCTCCAGCTAATTTGCCACCATATTCACATGATTTTGGATTACGTCTCCTATTACGATTCGGACGCAAGGAGCGTGCTAAGGGAGTTGAGAGAGGATGCGGAAAGCGAGGTCATCTCGGATAGCGTTTACAATTTTCTTCAAACGTCTCACAAAATCACCATGCCTATAATTTTGTACGAAAAAATGATGCAGGTTATTCAGAACGATAACACCTTTTCCATCTATGAGCGTTTCTCTAAATACCGACCACCACCGCCGCTGAGCGGTGAAGAGGAAAATGAAAAAGGCAGCGACCGGGAATACGACGACGACGATGACGACGATATCGAAGTGTATCCCCTAATGGTTCTAAGAAAGAACATTCCCTTGACATTGTCCGATAAAGGCTACCACAAAAAACTAATGAAATGCATTTTCAAAACGTGCCAGGTGTTTCGTCTCGATTTATGCTGCGACATATGTAAAGACGCCATCTTTAATTCGTAAAATAATTTTATCCGCACATTTCATTATTTTTAAATAATTTATTAGCCCAATTTGTCCTTTGCGTGCGTGTGTATGCGTGAGCGTTAAATTCGTAGTGTTGTATTATCATTGTAAATTTAATTTTTTAGAGTTATTTATAATCGTGGGTTGGTTGTGAATTTTAGTATTTTAGGGTATATTTTTTATGTATTTTTTTCAAAAAATGCTGTTTTTCTTATCCTTTCTATCTTATATATACTATTAGTTTTAAACATGCTAAAAACGCGAGCCGTTTTCGTATCCACTTTGCGCAAATGATCTAAACGCAGATGCGTGGGCTTGCCCGAGCTCGGAGAACGAGCTTGGTCCGTCAGGATCAAGAGATGCGTAACATCGATACTTATTATTTTGATTATTTTTATTATTATGGGCAAGCCCTAATGCTTGCGTTAGGGTGGAGAGTTAGCGACGTTGCTAGTTATTATTACTACTATTATTATTATTATTATTTTCTAAGGATTGTTAATAAATTATAAGAAAAAAAAACTCTTTTATTTAAACAAATAAAATGTCAAAAAAACGAATATAAAAATACAACTTTTAACAAAAAGAAAAAAAAACAAGCTGAAAATAATTTAAACTTTAGTCATTTTAAATTAAACGTGGTATTAAACGTGGTAATAAATATCGATTTCATCGGTTTTGGTTGGAGTCTGAAGAGAAGATTTTAAAAACCTTTTCCTTCTGCTAGCTTCTGATTTCTTTCTCTTTTTATCTTCCTCCATGAATCTTCGAAACGAAAACGGCTAAGGAAAGAAAAAAGACGTTATGGTTTAAATTATTTTTCAATCGCTTGGAGAAAAATATAGAAGGCGCGTTATTTTATGTGATTTATTACAACAATAAAAATGAACCTTTCATCAGTTGCTTAAAAGGTGATCGATGAGGGGTGGGGTGAAGATTTAAAAAACATTTTCCTTTTCTACTCACCTCGGGTATTTTAGCTCTCGCTCTTTCTTCAAATATCTTCACATCTCGAAATGAAAATGGACTATATTTTTCTTCCTGATCACACCTGTATCTTCTCCTCTCCTTGTATATCACATTTCTTTCTTCTTCATCACCCCCGATAAGACTGAATGCGTTTATTCTTCTAAAATGAGAAGGATCGTTGAGCAGATCGTATTTTTTTGGGGACAGATGTTCAGCTATGTAAGATATAAATTAACATTGAAACTTGTTAAGCTTACATTGACTACTTATTTGCCGCTGCAAAAAACACCAAACGCTAAAACAAAATATATATTTTTTATAAATTGTGACAAAAAAGATTCACGATAGTTCCTAAATCGAACTACGGAATGATTCGATGATGAATTTTTTATTTCAAACTCTTCTCAAAAACATTTGACAGGTGTTTGAAATCACCCTTCAAACTTACGCAAATATCTCTTAGCTTTGATTAACACAATCGTGTAATCTTCACGGAACATTTTTGTAAACTATACTAAACGTTATAAAAATCAATATCAGAACCCCTCAGATAAAAAATTGTGTTGGTTGGTTGGTTGGTTCTTTAGTTTTTAGCAACCATATTATTTTATATTCCCGAATTATATATATATATATATATATATATATATATATATATATATATATATATATATATATAGATATATATATATATATATATATATATTATATTATATATATATTATATATAAATAAATATATATATATATATATATATATATATATATATATATAATATATATATATATATAATATAATAATATATATATATTATACTATATATATATTATATATATAATATATTATATATATATTATATATAATATATATATATAATATATATATTATATAATATATTATACACTATATATATATATATATATAATATTATATATATATACTATATATATTTAATATATATTATAATATATTATTATATATATATATATAATATTATGAATATATATTATATCTATATATATATTATATATATATATATACTATATATAATATATAATATATATATTATATATATAATACTACTATATATATATTATATATATATATATATATCTATATAATATATACTATAATCTAATCTATACATTCGGGAATATAATAATATGGTTGTTAAAAACCTCAGACACACCACCACACCAACCAACACTTTTTTTATCTGAGGGTTTCTGATATTGACTTTTACTAACGTTTAGTGAGAGAAAAGGAAAAAAAAAAAAAAAAAAAAAAAAAAAAAAGAAAAAAAAAAAAAAAAAAAAAAAAAAAAAAAAAAGGGGGACTCGCAAAATGTTCCGTGAAGATTACACGATTGTGTTAATCAAAGCTAAGAGATATTTGCGTAAGTTTGAAGGGTGATTTCAAACACCTGTCAAATGTTTTTGAGAAGAGTTTGAAATAAAAAATTCATCATCGAATCATTTCCGTAGTTCGATTTAGGAACTATCGTGAATCTTTTTTGTCACAATTTATAAAAAATATATATTTTGTTTTAGCGTTTGGTGTTTTTTGCAGCGGCAAATAAGTAGTCAATGTAAGCTTAACAAGTTTCAATGTTAATTTATATCTTACATAGCTGAACATCTGTCCCCAAAAAAATACGATCTGCTCAACGATCCTTCTCATTTTAGAAGAATAAACGCATTCAGTCTTATCGGGGGTGATGAAGAAGAAAGAAATGTGATATACAAGGAGAGGAGAAGATACAGGTGTGATCAGGAAGAAAAATATAGTCCATTTTCATTTCGAGATGTGAAGATATTTGAAGAAAGAGCGAGAGCTAAAATACCCGAGGTGAGTAGAAAAGGAAAATGTTTTTTAAATCTTCACCCCACCCCTCATCGATCACCTTTTAAGCAACTGATGAAAGGTTCATTTTTATTGTTGTAATAAATCACATAAAATAACGCGCCTTCTATATTTTTCTCCAAGCGATTGAAAAATAATTTAAACCATAACGTCTTTTTTCTTTCCTTAGCCGTTTTCGTTTCGAAGATTCATGGAGGAAGATAAAAAGAGAAAGAAATCAGAAGCTAGCAGAAGGAAAAGGTTTTTAAAATCTTCTCTTCAGACTCCAACCAAAGCCGATGAAATCGATATTTATTACCACGTTTAATTTAAAATGACTAAAGTTTAAATTATTTTCAGCTTGTTTTTTTTCTTTTTGTTAAAAGTTGTATTTTTATATTCGTTTTTTTGACATTTTATTTGTTTAAATAAAAGAGTTTTTTTTTCTTATAATTTATTAACAATCCTTAGAAAATAATAATAATAATAATAATAGTAATAATAACTAGCAACGTCGCTAACTCTCTACCCTAACGCAAGCGTTAGGGCTTGCCCATAATAATAAAAATAATCAAAATAATAAGTATCGATGCTACGCATCTCTTGATCCTGACGGACCAAGCTCGTTCTCCGAGCTCGGGCAAGCCCACGCATCTGCGTTTAGATCATTTGCGCAAAGTGGATACGAAAACGGCTCGCGTTTTTAGCATGTTTAAAACTAATAGTATATATAAGATAGAAAGGATAAGAAAAACAGCATTTTTTGAAAAAAATACATAAAAAATATACCCTAAAATACTAAAATTCACAACCAACCCACGATTATAAATAACTCTAAAAAATTAAATTTACAATGATAATACAACACTACGAATTTAACGCTCACGCATACACACGCACGCAAAGGACAAATTGGGCTAATAAATTATTTAAAAATAATGAAATGTGCGGATAAAATTATTTTACGAATTAAAGATGGCGTCTTTACATATGTCGCAGCATAAATCGAGACGAAACACCTGGCACGTTTTGAAAATGCATTTCATTAGTTTTTTGTGGTAGCCTTTATCGGACAATGTCAAGGGAATGTTCTTTCTTAGAACCATTAGGGGATACACTTCGATATCGTCGTCATCGTCGTCGTCGTATTCCCGGTCGCTGCCTTTTTCATTTTCCTCTTCACCGCTCAGCGGCGGTGGTGGTCGGTATTTAGAGAAACGCTCATAGATGGAAAAGGTGTTATCGTTCTGAATAACCTGCATCATTTTTTCGTACAAAATTATAGGCATGGTGATTTTGTGAGACGTTTGAAGAAAATTGTAAACGCTATCCGAGATGACCTCGCTTTCCGCATCCTCTCTCAACTCCCTTAGCACGCTCCTTGCGTCCGAATCGTAATAGGAGACGTAATCCAAAATCATGTGAATATGGTGGCAAATTAGCTGGAGATTGTAGACGTGCTTAGTTTGCAATTCAAAAAGCGTCTCATTTATTAATTCTGTCGCGCTCAGTCTTCGAATATTCCCGTTACGTTTCAAATCTAAAACTTCGATATCGAATGGTAAGGCGTAAGCTTCGTGGAAAAACTTGTCGCCGAATCCTTGGACCCGAATTTTATTTACGATCATTTTATCGATTATGCTATATTCTTTATTTTGGGGTCTGCCGAATTTGTTCTTGTAGAAAGGGAAAAAAAGGGGCGTGCTCATTATCTTTTGCACATCCTCGTCGAACGTGTTGAAATTTTGCTCGATGCTCGTACGAATGGATTTCATTTCTTTGGCCTGCTTAAATAAGGGTAGTTGTTTTTCGAATCTTCTCAACATCAGTAAGGAATACAGCGAGTAAAAGCTGTTGAGCGACTTGCAAATGTTATTATTTTCCAACTGCAAACTCGGGAAAGCTTTATTCTCGCTGACGAATTGCGCGATCTTCGAAAAGAAGAAGCCGTAAGATTCTTCATTCGTACTACTTCCTTCATCCGTGTTTGAGAGCAGGGGCGACAACTTCTTTTTCAAATGTGCGGCCAACTCGTTCAACGAAAGGTTTTTTAATTTCTCTACCGCCTCCTGCCTCTTCGTCGCGTTGAGGCGATGTAAGAAATCGCCGAGGTCAGAAACGAATTCTAAAAACTTATCCGTTTTAACGCCGCTTTCATTGACGGTATTTAGTGAAAAGACCAAGTGCCTCTTTTGCATGGCGTCGTCGACCGGATAGTCCACGTCGAACGAATTAGCTAGCAAGAATATCTGGCAACTGACGCATATCGCGTAAGCGATTTCGAAGATGTTTCGGAACTGCATTTCTTGATTCGGCGTCGTAATCGTCTTCAAAAGATCGGGTTTGATCATATGTCTCTTTTGTAATACGTCGGACTTCCAGACCATATTTATGTCGCCGAACCAAGTTTCCGATTTTTTTTTGGAAGATCTTCCTGCCTCGTCTTTGGAGACATTTTTATAAACTAAAGCTCCCGAATCATTCCCGCCACGCGATTCGGACGATAGGATCGCCGGACAACTATTAGCTTTTATTATAATCGGTGGGTTAATTTCGCTCTCTTCGACGAGGTGATCGTGAGTACATTTCACTTTCTTCCTATTTCGTCTACCGGCCTCTGCGAAACTCTCGTCGTAGTCGTCGTAGTCGCCGTTGTCTAAATCGCTGTAATCTCGAGCGGTAACCTCTTTTTCACCGTCGACGACGCTTACTTCTTTTCTCTCTCTAGATCGCTTTTTTAATTCCTCCGTGACTCTTTCTTTTTCCGCAGCTTTTTTTTCGCCACTATCGACAACTTTCTTCGACCCTTCTGCTGCTGATGACGTTTCTTTAATCCTTTTGCGTTCACTGGATGCGCCGGCGGTTTTCCCATCGGATTCGGATTCGAATGAATCGCGGTGACGTCTTTTAATACTGGAAGAAACTTTATAATCTATTTTGGTCGCCCAACAAGCTTTATCGCTCGAAAAATTGCTTATCCTGACCAAACCTTTCGACGCGCCATCTACATTTTCCTCTATAATCTCGTAATGATTCGGGTACGTGTTTTCAACTCGATTGGCGTCATTAGCGAAAAATTCGTCACGCTCTTGAGCTTTCGTCAGTTGGCCGATGACGAAATCTAAAATTCTTCCATCTTTTACCGATTCTTGGTGAAATTTTAGCCATTTCGATTCTTGCGCTGAGGAGGAGGCGGAGGAGGGTCCATGGTCTTCGAGGTCGTCTTCGGATTCGGTTTCGTCGGTGTCCGTGATTTCCCCGCGACTCACCGATACGGGAAAAGGGACAGCGTTGTTGGCGGGGGAGGGGGCGGCGGCGGCGGCGGCGGTTTTTTGATAATCGTCTATTTTTATTATTCCCAAATAAGTTTTTTTATCTATATAATTCACTAATTTCTCTTGATTCAAATAAAGAGTATTGTTGGAAAACGTGATAGTATCTCTTATATTCGGAGATATCTGATTCCACTTGCTAGCAATTTTACCTCTCTTCTTTCTGATTATCGGCGAAAAAATTTCTTTATGCCAACTATCGAGAACTGAATCGGTTTTGCGTACGATGGAAGATTGAGTGATATGATGATATTTTATAAAACTGTTTGGTGAGACGTTAAAAATTACCGGAGATCCGTTGTTCCACGTAAAACTCGTCGAAGAACAAAAAAGTTTGGACGAGAACTCGAAATGTTTATCGTGGTCGAAGAACGTCATATTTTTTCTTTTCCTCATATTCTTCCTCAATCTTTGGTGCAATCGCAAACGACGAGCGACCCGCGTAGTCGCCGCAGCAGCTGCTGCGACGCCCCATTTCTGCCGCCTCTGCTCTTGATTCATGCCGAAATTTTCGATGAGGCGGTTGGTGCAGCTTTTTATCAGCGGGCGCTTCTCCTCCTTTTTTGTCGAAGCTTCGTCGACTATAGCCCCGAAGGTTTTTCCCAAAAAACTCAAGTTGGGCATCGCCGACGAACTCGAACCCGCTTTAGTATCGAAAGCGGACAAAGAGCAATTAGCGAAAGACAATTTTCCGAATAAGGCTTTCTTCACGATCGTCATGAAATTCGACTTCCCCTCGTTACCTTTCACTCCGACCAGTAACGTTATCGTTTTTTCCAGCATGTTGTACGAAGCTTGATTAATAGTATAAATCAGATGATGCATGAATTCGTTATCCATAGTACTAAGAAGGTTTACGTAGCCGACGAAGACCATAAGGTGCTTAAGCGCGTAAATGTACATTTTGTTTTTTTCGATTAACTTATACAGCCTGTAAACGGGAGACGATTCGTCGACCGCTTTTTCATCTCCCACGGCCGCCATCGCCATTTCTTTAACGGTGTAAAATACGGTATCTATCAAGTCTTTTTCGCTCATGTTCTCCTTCGGTATTTTACCGTTTGCGTAAAGGAAAACGAAAACGTTCAAGCCTTGAAATACCGAATTCGCGTTCAGAAGATTGTGAACGATTAAGATGATTTCGTCAAAATTCAAAGAAATATCGTGAATGAGCGCCAATTTCTCGATCGATATTTCGTTCGATATCACCTTGGAAGTTCTCGCGAAAAGTTCGTTTTCGCACCCGCAAATCAAATAAGTCCCGTCGGCTTCCAATACGTTCGGTCGGTAAGATATTAAAGTCGGGCCGCCGTCAGGGCCACCGGTGAAATTTTTGTTTTTCGTAACGAACAGTTTCTTCGCCGGTCCGGCGAACGGTTGGCTATGATGTCGGTTAAACACGTTCGCCAACTCTCTGGAAAAGGTATACCTCGACAACTCCTTGTATCTTTTTACACCGATGTTGAACTCGTATTTGGTATTTTCTTTGCGATGCTCTTCTCCCCCCAATAGAAAATATTTCGATATTTTGCGCGACAAAAAATGTTCCTTGTGCGCGTGAAAACGATATCGCAACAATATCTGATTTTCGGTAGATAACTTTTCTTTCGAAAATCTCGGGTCGTCTCCGACTTCATCGCCGTCGTCGGGTTTTCCGTTGTCGACGGCGGGGTGTGTATCGCCGCCGCCGGATATTTCTTCTTGTTGTTGTTCTTCTTCTTTTTCTTCTCCTTCTCCTTCATCTTCTTCGTCGTCGCTTTCCAAACCCAGATTTTTATTCGCGTAGAAATCTTTAGGTTTCTTCAAATCTAGTTTCGCGCTCAAAAGATTTCGCATTTTAACGGCGTTAATAATGCCTTCCATGATTCTATTTTTATCTATAGGCTTGATGAGGATACTTAAACGATGAAAATTGATTTTTTGCGTGTAGTAAAACTGGTCTTCTATGTACTTCGAGTCTATTTGTATCGCGCCGAATTGCGGAGGGTTCTTATTTGATTCCGGATCATGTACGATTTCGCACCTTATTCGTTTAATTGTATCAGCCGACGCGAGATGTGGACGATAACTCGGATCTCCCTTTAAAACGTTATGAGAATTTCGCACCACCAACACGCCCTGGTGACTCCCTTTCTCGAACGATTTTCCTCCGACTTTGCCTTTATCGCTTCTGTATAAATAGATCGTGGGCGAGTTCATATTAAAACTATAACTCAAATGTTTGAAATTATCGCACATTGTGCTATATACTCGGAGCGTGCGGTATCTTTCCTTGATATCGCTCGGCGAGTTGATATTTTTGACGTTGAGGTTGTTTAGTTCTCGAATCCTGGAACTTTCGAGGAGCGACGGTTTGACCGGAGGGTAGCAAACGTATTTTTTATTTTCGCTTAAGAATGTCTTAGCGTTTACGTTTCTCGTTTCGCGCAAAGTTCCGAAACTCACGCGCCTATTTAAACTTCTAATCATGAGAGAAAGAAATTTCTGGTTGAGAAGATCTATAACGTATCTTAGATCGACGTACGTAATCGCTTTAAAATATTCAACGATCTCGATCGGACTCAAAGTGGAAAGGTAAAATGACGGGACGTAAAAGACGCTTCGTTCTCCGTCGTTGTCGAACACCTTTTCAATGCCCGATTTTTTATTCCCCGCTTTGTCGATAATCGTTCGCCTTCCGTACATATTTACGAACTTCTCCGAGAGTAGGCCGCTTCCGAAATCTTCATCCACTTTGGAACTCGACGACGACGCCCCTCCCGAGCCGCTCGATTTAGACGTTAAAACGGGTTGATTACACGCGTCCCCGCTGCTTTTAGCGATAGAATCCTGTTCTACCCGATATTTCTCCTTATCGCTAATAATTTCTGGGTATTTTCTAACTTTCGACGACGACTGGCGGCCAGATATAATTCGCGTTATTTTTCCATCGTCGTCGTTCTCCTCCTCGTTTACGACGCTGTTCAAGATATCAAATTTAACCTCCGCGTTCGCTGCTCGGTGAAAGTTCGTATCAGCGTCAATTTTCGCTTTGAAAAATTGGTCCAATATATATTTATCGACGATCGTCATTTCGTTCGACGACGGCGGAAACGCGAACTCATAAATCCAATCGTTTTCCTTTTTATCAATAAACGAATCGCTCCTTTTGTTCAGTATCTTAAATATAGAAGAAGAAGAATCGCTGCCGAAAGTGACGAAGGGCTTGGAAGAGGACGACGCTTTTTCAGTCGGCTCCAGCTGACGAAGAATGAATTCTTCTACTTTTTCAATGAAATCATTCCACATGATAATTTCCATTTTCTCTTTCTTATCTGGGGGTATTTCCATTTTCCATAATTTGGGAGGAGGCACGTAATACTCATCATTGGCGTTATTAAAATTAAAATTATTATTATTATTATTATTATTATTATTATTATTATTATTATTATTATTATTATTATTATTATTATTATTATTATTATTATTATTATTATTAATTAATTAATATTTTAATGTCGTTATAAATATTATTATTATTATTATTATTATTATTATTATTATTATTATTAATTATTATTTTATCTATTATTATTATTATTATTATTATTAATAATAATAATATTATCATTATTATTATTATCATTATTATTATTATTAATAATAATATTATTATTATCATTATTATCATTATTATTATTATTATTATTAATAATATTATTATTATCATTATTATCATTATTATTATTATTATTATCCCAAGTGGATTTCTGCCTATTAGTTTCATAATAATCGAATCGTTTCTTCATTTCCTTATTGTGATCTTCGATCGACTTTTTCAGACAGCTCAAAACTTTCTCGGAATCGAAATTCGGAATTATTTTTAATACGCTTCCCATTGTTTTAATCGTGTTAATAACTCTTTCGTTGACCGAATACTCGGCGTCATCATTATTCCATAAATTCTCGACATCAGTCGCGGTATCGTCGTCGTCGTCGTCGTCGTAGTTCACCCCCAAGTTAGGGGTGTGTTCGTCCATTATGATCGATACCATATGCGAATAACAGTTTTGGGCGTCGTATTGGTGACAATACTCCGTGCACAGTTTAATGAATAAAAGGTGAATGAATTTCCGTTTCGCGATCTGTGCTCCGAATATCATCGAACTGTAATCCGTTACGAATTTAATCCACCCCTCGTTAATTTCGGGCCGACAAAAGCTATCTACGTCCAACGATCTTTTGAATTCGACGGCTCTCTCTTTCGAAAAATATACGAATCCAAAAACTTTAGCCTTCAAAACGTTAACGAGAGCTTCTAAATCGTTAGTTTCCCTTTCCGTTGATAATACTCTCAAGTCCGAGAAATCGATTACGGTGTTCCAGACATGGAGGAGAGAATTAAAATTTCTTTCCAAAATTTTCTTCAACGATGGTAGCACTGACACGTGTTCCATTTTGACGTAGTTGAAAATCCAGTTCCAATACAGACAGAAATTGACGAAGCAAGAAAATTCGAACCCGATCTTCTTTTCTTCGTCGGGGGTGGGGCTATCGGTAGCATTTTTTTCGCCCTTTCTTTTCTTCGGGAAATTTTTCCCCAAGAAGGCGTCTTTAACGATGAATTCTTTAATCGCTTCTTTATCTTTCGATTTATTAATTTTAAATTTATCGTACATATCTCGAAAGAGATAGTGGTTCCCTAAACGACCGTCCTCGGTATTTTCGTTTACCTTTTTGGCGAAAACGCCTCGAAGACGAAGATACGTAATGACGATTTTTCCCGAAAGCGTTAAAAAGGAAAAAACGTCGGTTTTAGAGGCTTTTTCGCACAGGAAAAATATTTGTTCGTTCCAATCGATCTCGTTAAATATTAAAGGGTAGAACTGCCTTTGCATTTTCATATACAGTTTATCCATTTCCGCGACCAACTTTCTTCTCTCTCGCAGACTCTCGCGTTCGCTGTCCGATATACGATCCCGACTTATTTCCATAGCTCGCCAGGATTCGTCGAAGATTTCTTTTTTTTCGACGCCTTCGCCTTCGCTCCTATCGATAACCTCCTCGTTCATCGTTTTCGAGATAATCGATAAGCTGGGAAGTCCCTCATTCCGATCGGGCGAAATATTATCGAAACCGCCAATCGCCTCGAAGTATTCGTCTACATATTCGTAATATCCGCTAACGTTGACGACCATTTGATTAAGATCTAACGAGGAAAGTATCCTCTCTTCGAACAGAATCGCGCACATTATTTGAAAATACCGATCTTCGTAATCGAAACTACCGTGGAGGTATTGATCGGTCCCGTGCATTTCATTCATAATTTCGTACCTGTTAGCTCTTTCGGATACCTTTCTATGTTCGTACCGTCTTAAGTCGTCCACCAATTTCGTTACTAATCTCGACTTTATTTTTTCCGTCGTTTTCTCTAACTCTTCGCTCATTCGATTCCTCAACGAGTCTTTATTAACAGCGACGTCGTCCTCGTCGTCGTCTCCGGTCGTCCTTTTCGCGAAGCCGATGTAATGGGAAACGTCGGAAAGCGAAAGCGTATCGTTGTAGCATATATTATAATTGAGTCCTTCGAGGAGATTTACGAGCGAAGCGTTACATTCTAAAGTTAGTAATTTGTCTTTTTCCTCGTGCGTTTTGCAATTAAATAACGTATCGGGCCAAATTTTTACCGCTCCGATCTGCTGTAAATATATCGATAAGTTAAAGGGAACGCAAAAATGTTCCCTAATGATTTTGACGGATTCGATCCCTTCACACATTTTAAAGGACGGAAACATGTTTTGAATTTGAGAAATGAATTTTTCGGAACGGAAATCGCTCAAGTGACAGGACGAGAGAGGGTGATGGTCGTTACAATATTCAATTCTTTCCCCTCCTAGAGCAAAAATTTGTTCTAGACCTTCGGAAATATTTAGTTTAAATTTCGTTTCAAAGCACGACTTGCAAATTTTTTTTACGCGGAAGCGGTTGACTACGTAATCCTCGAAAAATAATTTCAGGTTATTGCAGCGAACGAAATATCTTTCCTTTCTTTGCTCTCGGGTTAATGATGAATGCGACATATTTCCCTTGAAAACGTAGCCATTACTTTCCATTAATCCTAAAAATAGGGTGGGGTTATTTACGATGTTATAAAGGACGCAAAACCTATTAGCCAATATCAAATTCAGATGCGATAGCGACGCGACATCGGAATCGAATGAAGGGTTGACGATGTAACTGCTAGTTTTCATCTGAGAAACGTAAAGTTGGTGAGAAATGATATTTTCTTCATCCCGGTCATCCCCGTCTTCGGACTGAGCCCTTGCCGCGTTATCTTCTTCTTCCAATTCTTCTCTCTCGTAGTCGTAGTCTTCGTCGTCCGTGTCGTCCGTGTCGTCCCGGTCATTTCTCCGCTCGGATGATTTTCCTTTAGAGGTCGATTTCATCTTCTTGGCATAATTATCCTTTAGGCTTTTAAGATACTTTTCTTCCTTAGATAATTTTTTGCGAAAAATTTCGTAGCCTTTTTCTTCACTGGCGCCATCTCGGTATAAGCAAATATTATTTTCCGTATTGGTTAATAAGAAAGCGCCGTAGCAACATATTAGTTCAAAATCGATAATAGATTTTTGTAAGATGAATTCGTTTCCCAGCACGCGTTTAAATTTGAAAAACAATTCCAAATCCCAGCGCGCGTCCGAATTATAATTATGCATGATTTTCGACTTCTTTAAGAAATCGATTTTTTTTATCAGCTTGTCGAATGTGTCTCTCGAATAAATACCGATGTTGGTGTATATAGAATCGGGAAAGAGGAGAAGAATATGACGCTCTTTATTCACGTTCCTCTTAGAAGATCCCCGGAATTCTATTTCTTCATTAGCGATAGAATCTTTTTCGCCTCTTATTATTTCCCTATCGCCGAATTTGTTAAAATTTAATTTCGTTTTTTGGCGGAGTTCGTTATCACCGTCGTTGTCGGTATTATTTTCATTTTCGATCCCATTTACGTCGTCCCTACGAACACAACCCCGATCATTCTCTTCGGCGTTATCGTCGCGAGGAGCGATAACTTCGTTTTCGTCGGGCGAATCTACTCCATCGCGGTTGAAAGAGGTTTTTAAAATTCTCTTGCGGCCACTATATCCGTCAACGCCTACGTCGTCGGCGTCTTCATTATTCTCATTTTCATTTTCGATCCCAATTTCGACGTCGTTCGTAAGATCACGCCCCCTTATATTCTCTACATCGCCGCCTATGGAAGAGGCTTCTGAAACACTCTCGTTTCCTACTACGACCGCGTTAGTGTTTGCTGAAATATTAATCTCTTCGCTAGTTGAAACGATAGACGATGATGTAATAACATCGCCACCGTCGGACGTTATTTTGTTGATCAAAAACACGGGCACGTACGGGCTCCCTTCCGGCTTGCTATTCAAAGGCAACATTACGTTGGTGGTCCCGGTGTTATCGGATTTGATTATCGGATTACCTTTCGCGCACGATTCGATAGCTTCGTCAATTTTTGGATAGCATCGCACGAAATTCCAAAGGGATAAGAGGTAGTTGTTATCGTTTCTTCCTTTGATGTAGAACACGACTTTAAGACCCTCGAGGTTGTATTTCGTTAAAAAGTAGTAACCGAAATATTGGTTGCCGTATTGTTCTTTCATATTTTCCTGGCTGTAGTTTTGATAATTCACGGGTGATAAATCTTCTAATTGGTCGATCAGAGGGGCGCTCTTATCAAAATTAATTTTTCTTTCGGGCGTTGCGTGGAAAAATTTCATTTCCGTGTTGTATTGATTAAAAAACTTTTCGTATTTCTGTTCCGATTCGGAGAAGCAGATTTCTTCCAAAACGGTAGAACTAGATTCGCAGATAGGTTTCAGTTTACTATTCAATTCGTCGGCCAAGTCGCAAAAGGTATCGAAAACCTTAGCCTCCCACTCTAGTTCATTCAACACATTTTCCTCGATATCCGCTCGTTTTTTTTTCTTCAAAAAATCAAATTCCCAAAAGAACGTTCCGTTGTACATCAAGCAGAGTCTTTCATCGATTTTCACGCAGGTATTAGCCACGGGAGTAAATTCGAGGGAATTCTCTAACGACTTTAAGGAAGGAATGATTTTTGCTCGCCCCTCGTCCTCGAAATTGTTATCGTATTCGTTAGAATGTATTTTCAAAATTCTAGAGTCCTCTTGCCTCGCTATGGAAATGCATTTCATAGGAACGTACTCCCGATCAATGCTAATGCGGTTCGCGATATCATCTTTAATTTTTGAAGGGATGTTCACCGATTTATTCGAAAATTTTCTATCCTCGCCGAGCTCGATTGTGAACGCGTGTCTTGAGTTGATTGTAGTTCCCATTGTTGTTCACAGATTCTTCTTAATATGTCAATCTCGCGCGAGTGATTTTTCGCTAACTAATGTGCGAATATTTTGAATATCTGAAAATGAGTTTTGCGAGATATAAAAAATTGGAACGCTTTACTTTGTTTATTTATTATTCGGTATAATTAAAAATAAAAGTTATTTATATTTATTAAGAATAGAAAATCTATCGAATTTTATTCGATCAGTTTTTAATATTAATAGTATGTAGATAAAATAAATACGAAAAGGAAATTGAGTGTAATTTTTTCTACCTTTTATTTGAAATAAAACAAATAGCATGAACGAATATATCCACACATTTATATTATTGTTAGAAAATTAAATCTAAGTAGTGTTAACAAACAACACTTTAAAACGCGTGTCGATATATACATATATGCCTCTTATATATATATATATATATATATATATATATATATATATATATATATATATATATATATATATATATATATATATATATATATATATATATATATATATATATATATATATATATATATATATATATATATATATATATAAATATTTATACAAACAACACTTTAAAACGCGTGTCGATATATATATATATATATATATCGTAAAATTTGGTTATATTTAAATAATGGTTTGATTGTCGTTATTGATTGGAACGATAAGATCGAAATAAAAATGAGGTCTATACAACTCATCATGTATTTGACTTAAATCGGAATAAAATATCCTCACTTTGTTTATTTCGCTTGTGAAATTTCTTTTTAAATAATCGCGAGGAAAATAATCCCCCGCCGCCATATTAAGATACGTGGCAGAAACAAACTTCAAAGATGTTATCCTTAATAAATCTATGTAATAATCGATACACCGAACATGCGGATGGATTTTAAATATTTCAATCGATCTTTTCCGAAATAAATTATAGTCTTTTTCTCCCTTATTCCACCCGTCGTCGTTTATTTTTTGCAAAACCTCAAAAGTTTTGTATTTTACATTCTCAATCTTCACTACTTTCGCTTTTGATTTAAATCTATTCTTCCTATGTCTGCGGGTTAATTTTTTATCGCGCCCTTTTATCTTTGTTATCTTAGCTCTTTTGGGTCGCGGTAGATCTTGCGCTGCATCTTCCCGATTTTCGTCCAAAGCGAGGCAAGGAATTTCATGATCAGAAATATCTCGCATTATAATTTCCTGGACAATTGTTTTAAACCCATTCGCGGCCATTGTAAAATCCATTTTACTTCCCATATTTATGTTTTTGGACGAGCCGCGTAGCTTTAAGAAGGCCGTCAGGGCCATATCTCCAATGTTGCAAAATTTGTAATCACCATTTTCAGTTTTCTTCATAAATGACAACAATTTAAAAGGTGAATGTTGGGCATAGAAGTGAAGAAAATCCTCTCTATTTTCAGACGTTTTTTTAGTTTCTTCCGCTCTAGGAAATACGAACAAGCCACTATTTTCTTGTAACAATTTATTTTTAAACCAATTGAGGGGAAATTTCAATTCTTCCAAAACTAATTTCGGGTCTTGAAAATTTTCTGAAATCGAAGACGAAGCCGGTTGAAATTTGGGAAATAATCCCGCTTCGAAGGAAAAAGTGATGCTGTCTGTGTTATTATCAGAAATAGTCGTATACTTGAGAAAACTATCCCACTTCACATCGGAATGTTCGCCTCCATCGTTACCCTTGAATTTATAGCACCCAATGGGATTGATTCCCAACAAAAATAAAATCGACGAAGGCAGCGCGAGAACGTGCGGCGCTGCTAATAATTTACCTTCTAGAGGTATACCTAAAATTAAATTCAAAACCTCGCAATAAGATAATTCCGTAACCCTTTTCCACTTGAGGCCATAAACCAAGCCGAGAAAGATTTGGATAACGATTAAACATTTCACACGCATATCCTTTGTCCGAAAATTTGGATGAGCGTTATCGATAACATTCAAGTTACTTTTTAACACATTGAAAATCGATGAACTCATTAACGGGAAATCTGGCGATTTCACAGCATTATGTTCATGGGGTCTCTTTCCGAGTAATTTAAAACCAGTAATGTTATCCTCTTCCTTAATAACCATGCGATTAAAAAGACATTTGAGAACGTCGTCTCTCGGTAGCCGAAACGTATATAAATTTTTTAACATTTTCAGCTCGTGAACGTAGTGATTCGGTTTAATGTAGAACGATCGAAGGAAAAAATATAGTTTGAGCGAAAAGTAATTCAAGGGAGAAGTGGAAAATAGTTTGCATCCTGGATTTATAATAAACAAAACGGCGTTAAAGAAGAATAAATCCATGAGAATACCAACTTTTTCTTTCAAAGTATATACGTTGATATACCTCCCACGATTTGTTGTTTCTGCGATTCCTTTAGCCATTTTACCAATAACTTCCATTACTCTCCAGTCCTCTTCTGTAAGTTGTCCCGAATGATACGACGCTGAATTCTCCTGAACGCAGCTAAGAATTAGTTGACTCCGAGTGATCGGAATTTTATTAATCTTAATACTTTCTTCCTTTTCTTCCGTGCTGAGTTTTTCGTATTCCTCATCTGTAAAGTATTTGAAATTAAATTCAGCGACGTTCCGTGATTCTGAAGAAGTTGGAATCATCAAAAATAAAGACGAATCTTTGTTTTCCTCTTGCTCGTAAATCTCGTCAGAAAAGGACGACTTCAATATATCTGCATTGGGATAAATATTTTCAAGGTCTTTTTTTTCTCTTTTAAAATAGCCTCGTTCTTTTATGTTGTTGAGAAATACCTCATGATTATTGGAAAAGGCGAAATATTCTCGTTCTCTTTCGTTATCTCGCAACAAAAACAATGAACGTCTTACTGCTAAATTTAAAATTTGAATTTTGTTTTTCGACATAAAATTTTCTGTCTTTTCATCGCTCCTGTAAAAAAGAGGACATAATTCTCTAACGCTTTGCCGACGTTCTTCTTTGGAAAGGCGCATAAAATGAGTTTCTACGCAATGAGGTTTACAGGCATCGTTTTGTATCGTACCCCAATTATTCGAAAAAAACAAACTATTAAAATCAATTTGGGAATCGATTTCTTTTATACGAAAAACTTTTTGTCTCTTCGTCCAATTGTCAGTTCGCACAAAATTCGAATATTTCGTAATAAGATCTACTTCTTTTTCGGATTCGTTATTGGGAGCCCGCTTATTTTTATCTAGAGCGGCTGCTGCCGCTGATGGGTCGTCCATCGATCTGAAAATTAAAACGATTTTGTAAATTCGATCGCTGGGTTTATATAAAACTTTTTTATTATATTGAACGAAAATTATAATTATATTGAATGAAAATTATAATTATATTGAAATGAAAATTATAAAACGCTGATTGTTTTAGCGAATGATATTTCAAAAAATCAGTTCTATAGTATTTTTGAGGCTCGTTTTCTCGCTAACACGGCCTAAACTCTTTGTTAATAAAGGGAGCAAGAAGATCAAATTTGTGCCAAAACGCATAATAAAATCGCACCAAAGGGAACGTTACCATGTGAATTTTAAAAATTCGTTGAAAAAAATGATCATACGTAAATAAATGCAATTTCAATCTATCAATTAGTTATAACCTACTGTAAGGAGGCATGCTAGTTTACGGTAAAAATTCCTTTTATTTTTATTTCTGGTAGAAAAAATTTCTAAAGGGAACAATCAATTTAATTTTTTGCCACAAACCCATAATAAAGGGAACGGTTTCTTGTTCCATCACCTTACGCAAAGGGAGACCTCCCAACTCTAAATATTAACATAGTTTTTATTTTAAACGATAATGAAAAATGGAAAAAATTCCCAAAATTGCCCGTTTTGTGCGTTGTTTTTTTTAATTTTTTTTAGTTTAGATACCTCTAAAAATAATTTATCGTAGAAAATTGAATTTAAGGGAGACTAATTTATAAAAAATATATATATATATATATATATATATATATATATATATATATATATATATATATATATATATATATATATATATATATATATATATATATATATATATATATATATATATATATATATATATAACTGCTATATATATATATATATATATATATATATATAAAAAAGTAAATTTAATTTAAAATAATCTATTTTATAATATATATATATATATATATATATATATATATATTAACGTTAAAAAGTCTTAAGGGACCCCCTTAAAGGTTCACGAATAAAGTTATGATGAAAATTAGAAAAATATAAGTACATAGAAACAATTAATGATATGTGAATACCTGAATATCAATTCTTAATATAAATATCTACCATCTCCCGAAAAGTAAAGAGTAATGTTATTTCGTGCCCAGAGTGAACCTGTAGGTGGGTACCTTTAAGATTTTTACGTTAATTTTTAAAGCGTAGCAAAAAAACGCTCAAAGCCTATAGGAAATGGGCGTTGTGCTATTTTTAATTATTTTTCTTTAATTACCTAAAAAAATTTTCATAGGGAGACTAAATTAAAAAAAGAAATACTATATATATATAAAGTATACTTGCCCTCCAAAAATTTCAGTGACGAACTATCGTTAAGCGTATTAATTATTATTATAGTGATGTTTATTCTCCATACCGTTTATAAGTCGAAGGTCTAATTAAAATTTGAAAAAAAATTTCAAGAATTTTCGAGGTCGACTTTTTTGGAGAGCGATTTTGAATTAGACCTTTTGAGTTATAAATGGTTCATTTGAAACGTCACTATTGGAAACTATTATTACGCTTAATGATGTTTTATTGCGTAAAAATGGATTCTAAACGCGTAAAGTCATTTATATTTTAGGCTTTTACGAAACGTCACTATACGAGGACGTTTTCGAGGTAAATGGGCGTCGTGCAATATTTTTATTACATTCCATTTAGCGAAATGGAAAAATAATTCAAAATTATATTCTTAAATAAAAGGGAATCAAAAAAATATTAATATAAATAAATATAGTATAGATGATGATAAATAATTAAGACTTTAAGAAAAATTAAGAACGAAGAAAAAAAATAAATATCCAATATGTTAATAACTGATTATTATCAATTCTTTAAAGACTTAGATTCCGTAATTATTTTTTTTTGTTTCTCTCGGGAAAAAAAACTCGCTTAAGGAACAAAAAAATTATTTTGCACCATTTCCAAAAATTTAGCGAGTGACGTTATTTCACGTCCTCGTCATTTAGTGACGTTTCGTAAAGGCCCAAAATAAATGACTCTACGCGTTTAGAATCAATTTTTTACTCTTAGAACGTCGTTAAGCGTAATAATAGTTCCAATAGTGACGTTTCGTCAGAACCGTTTATAACTCAAAAGGTCTAAATCAAAATCGCTCTCCAAAAAGTCGACCTCGGAAAAAATAGAATTTTTTCAAATTTTAACTTATACCTTCGACCTATAAACGGTGAATAACGGCTCACTATAATCATAATTAACTCGCTAATTAGTTCATCCTGAAAATCTGCCGTTTGACCACAGATTTCCGGGGTCGTTTTTATCGTAATCGAGAAACGTCATTATTTTATAGTGACGCCGTAGAGGAAACCCGGCCGCGATTGATCCCCTCCGAGGATCGTCTCGGTAATTACGAAACGTCACTATCGTATTTTGAGGAAAAAAACGAAAGGTTCACGGATAAAGTTATGATGAAAATTAGGAAAAATTAAGAACATAGAAAAAATAAACAATAAATGATATGTGAATACCTGAAGATCAATTCTTAATATAAATATCGACGTAAAGAAATCTTAAAGGTCCCCACTTACGCTTCGATCGGGGCACAAAATAACGTAACTTTTTACTTCACGGGAGATGTTGCAAAATAAATTTTTTCGTTCCTTAAGCGAGTTTTTTTCGAGGGCAAGGTGTACTTTATATATTATTATTTTTTACTTTAGTCTCCCTTAAATTCAGTTTTCTATGAAAAATAATTTTTAGAGGTAACTAAACAAAAATTAATTATAAAAACTACGCACGACCCCCATTTCCTATAGGCTTTGAGCGATTTTTTGCTACGCTTTAAAAATTAACGTAAAAAAAAATTAAAGGTACCCTCCTACGGTTCACTCGGGGCACGAAATAACGTTACTCTCTACTTTTCGGGAGATGGTGCAAAATAAATTTTTTGTTCCTTAAGAGAGTTGCTTTCCCAAAGCAAAAAAAAACACTTACTGGCATCTAAGCCTGTAAAAAATAATAATAAGTTATTCACATATTGGATATTTTTTTCTTCGTTCTTAATTTTTCTTAAATTTTTAATTATTTATCATAGATCTGTACTAGTATTTATTTATGTATTTTTCTATAGTTTAATTTCCATAGAATTTCGTTTTCTACCATAAATAATTTTTAGAGTAACTAAATTAAAAAAAAAGAATTAAAAAAATATTTAGACATTTACCTCGGAAACGTCCTTGTCATATAAAATTTGACATTGTAAGCCCAAAATAAATGAGCTCACGCGTTTTTTTAGAATCAATTTTCTTGGAGGCGTCGTTAAGCGTAGTAATAGTTCCAATAGTGACGTTTCGTCGGAACCGTTTTTAACTCAAAAGGTATAAATCAAAATCTCTCTTCAAAAAGTCGACCTCCTGAAAAATTGAAATTTTTTTTTTCAAATTTTAGCTTATACCTTCGACTTATAAACGGTACAGAATAAACGTCACTACAATAATAATTAATACGCTTAATTACGCTTTGCCGTTTGATCGTTCGAGGTCGTTTTTAGGGTAATCGAGAAACGTCATTATATTATAGTGACGCCGTAGAGGAAACCCGGCCTCGATTGATCCCCTCTGAGGATCGTCTCGGTAATTACGAAACGTCACTATCGTATTTTGAGGAAAAAAACGAAAAGTTCACGGATAAAGTTGATGAAAATTAAGAAAAATTAAGAACATAGAAAAAATAAACAATTAATGATAAGTGAATACCTAGATATCAATTCTTAATATAAATATCGACGTAAAGAAATCTTTAAGGTCCCCACTTTCGCTTCGATCGTGGCAGAAAATAACGTAACTTTTTACTTCTCGGGAGATGTTGCAAAATAAATTTTTCGTTCCTTAAGCGAGTTTTTTTTTCGAGGGCAAGTATATTTTACATATATTATTATTTTTTTTGTTTAGTCTCCCTTAAATTCATTTTTCTATGAAAAATAATTTTTAGGTAACTAAAAATATCAATTGTAAACACGCACGACCCCATTTCTATAGGCTTTGAGGCGATTTTTGCTACACTTATAAAAATTAACGTGAATATTAGGTACCATCCTACGGTTCACTCGGGGCAAAAAAATAACGTTACTCTCTACTTTTCGGGAGATGGTGCAAAATAAATTTTTTGTTCTAAGCAGAGTTTTGAAGAAACCAAAAAAAAAAATAATTACGGAATCTAAGCCTGTAAAGAATTGCTAATAATAAGTTATTTACATATTGGATATTTATTTTTTCTTCGTTCTTAATTTTTCTTAAATTCCTAATTATTTATCGCCAGTCTATACCAGAGGTTCTCAAACTGTGTGACGCGTCACATTTGGGTGGCGCAGCTTCCCCTCAGGGGTGACGCGAAAGTTTTGAACATTTTCATAATTGTATTTCAGTTTTCATTTAAAATTTTTAATCGATTTTGAATTTTCCAACTTTGTTAAGAAAATTTTAGTTTTGTTATCCTTATATATTTATATATTAAGAGACAAATCCTGGTAATGCTTTTGGCGTGCTGTGATCATGCAAAATTATTGCAATTTTATGATTAATGATAGACCCTTTTTTATAAATTGGAAGACTTTCTTTTTAGAATCTAACATGGGGTGACTTCGGCAAACTTAAATTAGTCAAGGGTGCCGCAAATCGAAAAAGTTTGAGAACCACTGATCTATACTATATTTATTTATATTAATTTTTTTTATAGCTTATCCTCCCTTAAATTCCATTTTCTTCGATAAATAATTTTTAGAGGTAACTAAATTAAAAAAAATAATAAAAAATATTACTAAAATACTTTAAAGCGTCCTCGTCATATAGTGACGTTTCGTAAAAAACCAAAAAAATCATCGATGAACTATCGTTGTGTATTAATTTATGATTATAATGTGTACTTTACAAATATAAGTCAGAAGGTATAAGTTAAAATTTGAAAAAATTTCTATTTTTCCGGGTCCGACTTTTCGATTTTGATTTAGACCTTTTGGGTTATAAACGGTTCCGACGAACGTCACTGAACATCATTACGGCAGCGACGTACGCCCAACGATAGTTCATCGAGTGATTTTTTTTTGGCTTTTACGAAACGTCCTCTGTTTGGACCATTCAAAATCAGCGTGGCCCACTAATTTGGTTACCTCTAAAAGTATTTATCGAAAGAAAATGAGTATAAGCTACTCCTCCGTATAAACTAAATATAGAAGCGACAAAATTCGATTTAGGTCAAATGTATTCACCAAGAATTGGAACGAAAAATACCGTAGTATACTAACCAAAATTTGTGTTCGAGCAAGGCATTCAAATCCATAAATGTTCTTGAGTTTCTACGGGAAAAAACAAGCAAGGCCTAAAAAATTTATTTACTCCAAATGGCACGTTCTCAATTTTAAGTGTAACCAAAAAAAACAAAAGCCTATAGAAGTGGGATGTGCGTGGTTTATAGTCAATTTTGTTTAGTTGCCTCTAAAATTAGTATATAGAAGGCTGAATTTAGGGAGACTAGAGTTAAAAGTAATAATATCTACCTTACACTCAGAAAAAAATAACAGGATTTTGCAACATCTCAAAGTAAAAGTTACGATTATTTATTAACCCCGATCGGCATTAGTGAGGACGCGCTAATTTCTTTACGTCGATATTATATTAAGAATTGATATTCAATTCACATGTCATTAATTGTTTATTTTTTTCTATGTTCTTTAATTTTTCAATTTTTCATGTAACTGTCCGTGGACCGCTCGTTTTTTTCCTCAAAACAGTGACATTTCGTATTCTCGAGACAATCCTCGGAGGGATCGATCGCAGCCGAGTTTCGCGTCACTATAAAACAATGACGTTTCTCGATTACAAAACATTTATCAGTTCTATTACACTGAGGATGAACATCGTTAGACGTATTAATTACTGATTGTAAGGTGACGTTTATTCTATGCCGTTTATAAGTCCAGCAAGTTAAAAATTTGAAAAAAGAGCCTATTTTCACGGATCGAAACACGGAAAGTATTTGATTTGAACACTGAGTTATAAGCTGGTTCGACGAAAACTATTAGTATGCAACTTAACATTCGCGTAAAAATGGATTCTAAACGCGTACCTGAAAATATTGCAGTTTGATCGTTTGAGGTCGTTTTTATGGTAATCGAGAAACGTCATTATTTTATAGTGACGCCGTAGAGGAAAGATTGATCCCCTCCGAGGATCGTCTCGGTAATTACGAAACGTCACTATCGTATTTTGAGGAAAAAAACGAAAGGTTCACGGATAAAGTTATGATGAAAATTAGGAAAAATTAAGAACATAGAAAAAATAACCAATAAATGATATGTGAATACCTGAATATCAATTCTTAATATAAATATCGACGTAAAGAAATCTTAAAGGTCCCCACTTACGCTTCGATCGGGGCACAAAATAACGTAACTTTTTACTTCTCGGGAGATATTGCCAGGTATTCACATATCATCAATTTTTTTTTTTCGAGGGCAAGTGTACTTTATATATATTATTATTTTTTTTAATTTAGTCTCCCTTAAATTCAGTTTTCTATGAAAAATAATTTTTAGAGGTAACTAAACAAAAATTAATTATAAAAACTACGCACGACCCCATTTCCTATAGGCTTTGCATTTTTGCTACACTTTAAAAATTATAACGTTACTCTCTACTTTTCGGGAGATGGTGCAAAATAAATTTTTTGTTTCCTTAAGAGAGTTGTTTTCCCGAGAGAAACCAAAAAAAAATAATTACAGAATCTAGTCTTTAAAGAATTACTAATAATAAGTTATTCACATATTGGATATTTATTTTCTTCGTTCTTAATTTTTCTTAAATTCCTAATTATTTATCATGATCTATACTACTATTTATTTATATTAATTTTTATGGCTTGTAGTCTTAAGGAAATGAAAATTTATTTTGCAACATCTCCCGAGAAGTAAAAAGTTACGTTATTTTGTGCCCCGATCGAAGCGTAAGTGGGGACCTTTAAGATTTCTTTACGTCGATATTTATATTAAGAATTGATATTCAGGTATTCACATATCATTTATAATTGTTTTTTTCCTATGTTCATAATTTTTCCTAATTTTCATCATACCTTTATCCGTGAACATTTGATTTTTTTCCTCAAAATACGATAGTGACGTTTCGTAATTACCAAGACGATCCTCGGAGGGGATCGATCGCGCCGGGTTTCCTCTACGGCGTCACTATAAAATAATGACGTTTCTCGATTACCATGAAACGACCTCCCGAACGATCAAGAACTGCAATATTTTCAGGGCGGAACTATCGTTGGGCGTGAATTATGATTATAGTGACGTTTATTCATTCTGTACCGTTTATAAGTCGAAGGTATAAGTTAAAATTTGAAAAAAATAAATATTTTCCCGAGGTCGACTTTTTGAGTGATTTAGTTTAGACCTTTTAGGTTATAACGGTTCCATGAAAACGATCACTATTTAAAACTAATATTAACTAACGACGTTTATCTGGCGTAAAAATGGATTCCTAAACATTACTATGAAAATATTGCAGTTTGATCGTTTGAGGTCGTTTTTATGATAAGTGACGCCGTAGAGGAAACCCGGCCGCGATCGATCCCCTCCGAGGAAACTATGAAACGTCACTATCGTATTTTGAGAAAAACGAAAGGTTCACGGATAAAGTTATGATAAAAAGGAAAAATTAAGAACATAGGAAAAATAAACAATTAATGATATGTTAATACCTGAATATCAATTCTTAATAATATCGACGTAAAAATCTTAAGGTCCCCCACTTTTTTTCGATCAGGGCACAAAAATAACGCTTTTACTTCTCAAGGAGATGTTGCCCATAAATTTTTTCATTTCATGGCGGGTTTTTTTTTCGAGGAGCCCAAGTGTACTTTATATATATTATTATTTTTAATTTAGTCTCACTTAAATTCTTCTATGAAAAATAATTTTAAGAGGTAACTAAACAAAATTATAAAAACTACACACGACCCCCATTTCCTATAGGCTTTGAGCGATTTTTTATTACAAATTATAACGTTTACTCTCTACTTTTCGGGAGATGGTGCAAAATAAATTTTTTGTTCCTTAAGCGAGTTTTTTCCGAGAGAAACCAAAAAAAAATATTACGGAATCTAAGCCTGTAAAGAATTGCCTAATAATAAGTTATTCACATATTTGATTGGATATTTATTTTTCTTCGTTCTTAATTTTTCTTAAATTCCTAATTATTTATCATGATCTATACTATATTTATTTATATTAATTTTTTTTATAGCTTAGTCTCCCTTAAATTCCATTTTCTTCGATAAATAATTTTTAGAGGTAACTAAATTAAAAAAAATAATAAAAAATATTACTGACCTTATTTACCTCGGAAACGTCCCTCGTCATATAGTGACACTGTTTCGTAAAAACCCCAAAAAATCACTCTACGCGTTTAGAATCCATTTTTTTACGCTTAGAACGTCATTAAGCGTAATGATAGTTCAATGGTGACATTTCATCGATTCATTTATAACTCAAAGGTCTAAGTCAAATCGCTCTCAAAGTCAGCCCTCATAGGAAAAATAGAAATTTTTTTCAAATTTTAACTTATACCTTCGACTTATAAACTGGTACAGAATAAACGTCACTATATTCATAATTAATACGCTTAACTTTTTACTTCATCCCTGAAAAATATTGCAGTTTGATCGTTCGGTGCAGGTCGTTTTTATGGTAATCGAAACGTCATTATTTTATAGCGTGACGCCAACAGAGAAACCCGGCCGCGATCGATCCCCTCCGAGGATTGTCTCGGTAATTACGAAACGTCACTATCGTATTTTGAGGAAAAAAACGAAAGGTTCACGGATAAAGTTATGATGAAAATTAGGAAAAATTAAGAACATAGAAAAAATAAACAATTAATGATATGTGAATACCCGAATATCAATTCTTAATATAAATATCGACGTAAAGAAATCTTAAAGGTCCCCACTTACGCTTCGATCGGGGCACAAAATAACGTGACTTTTTACTTCTCGGGAGATGTTGCAAAATAAATTTTTCGTTCCTTAAGCGAGTTTTTTTTTCGAGGGCAAGTGTACTTTATATATATTATTATTTTTTTTAATTTAGTCTCCCTTAAATTCAGTTTTCTATGAAAAATAATTTTTAGAGGTAACTAAACAAAAATTAATTATAAAAACTACGCACGACCCCCATTTCCTAAAGGCTTTGAGCGATTTTTTGCTACACTTTGAAAATTAACGTAAAAAAACATTAAAGGTACCCTCCTACAGTTCACTCGGGGCACGAAATAACGTTACTCTCTACTTTTTGGGAGATGGTGCAAAATAAATTTTTTGTTCCTTAAGCGAGTTTTTTCCCGAGAGAAACCAAAAAAAAAAAAATAATTACGGAATCTAAGCCTGTAAAGAATTGCTATTAATAAGTTATTCACATATTGGATATTTATTTTTTCTTCGTTCTTAATTTTTCTTAAATTCCTAATTATTTATCATGATCTATACAAGTGGTTCTCAAACTGTGTGACGCGTCACATTTGGGTGGCGTAGCTTCCCCTAAGGGGTGACGCTGAAAAATTTGAACATTTTCATAATTGTATTTCAGTTTTCATTTAAAAATTTTAATCGATTTTGAATTTTCCAACTTTGTTAAGAAAATTTTAGTTATGTTATCTTTATATATTTATATATTCAGAGGCAAATCCTGGGAATGCTTTTGGCATGCTGTGATCATGAAAATTGTGAGGCTATAGTGATGAAATAGACCTTATTTGTAGAAATTGGAAGACTTTCTTTTTAGAATCTAACATGGGGTGACTTCGGCAAACTTGAATTAGTCAAGGGTGCCGCGAATCGAAAAAGTTTGAGAACCACTGATCTATACTATATTTATTTATATTAATTTTTTTTTATAGCTTAGTCTCCCTTAAATTCATTTTCTTCGATAAATAACATTTTTAGATAAAACTAAATTAAAAAAATTAAGAGCTGACCCCCATTTACCTCGGAAACGTCTTCGTCATATGGTGACGTTTCGTAAAAGCCCAAAATAAATCACTCTACGCGTTTAGAATCACGTTTCGAACGTTGTTAAGCGTAATAATAGTTCCAATGGTGACGTTTCACAGGAACCGTTTATAACTCAAAGGTTTAATTCAAAATCGCTCTCCAAAAAAAGAGTCGACCTCAGGAAAATAGAAATTTTTTTTTCAAATTTTTAACTTATACCTTCGACTTATAAACGGTACAGAATAAACGTCCCTATAATAATTTAATACGCCCAACGATAGTTCATCCCTGAAAATGTGCCGTTTGATCGTTCGAGGTCGTTTTATTGTTAATAATCGAAAAACGTCATTATTTGCCAGTGATGCCGTGGAAACGAAGCCGCGATTGATCCCCTCCAGCATCGTCTCCGGCGGCGGTACGAAACGTCCACTATCGTATTTTGAGGAAAAAAACGAAAAGTTCACACGAGATAAAGTTATGATGAAAATTAGGAAAAATTAAGAACATAGAAAAAATAAACAATAAATGATATGTGAATACCTGAATATCAATTCTTAATATAAATATCGACGTAAAGAAATCTTAAAGGTCCCCACTTACGCTTCGATCGTGGCACAAAATAACGTAACTTTTTACTTCTCGGGAGATGTTGCAAAATAAACTTTTCGTTCCTTAAGCGAGTTTTTTTTTCGAGGGCAAGTGTACTTTATATATATTATTATTTTTTTTAATTTAGTCTCCCTTAATTTAGTTTTCTATTAAAAATAATTTGTAGAAGAGGTAACTAAACAAAAATCAATTATAAAAACTACGCACGACCCCCATTTCCTATAGGCTTTGAGCGATTTTTTGCTACACTTTAAAAATTAACGTAAAAAAATATTAAAGGTACCCTCCTACGGTTCACTCGGGGCACGAAATAACGTTACTCTCTACTTTTCGGGAGATGGTGCAAAATAAATTCTTTGTTCCTTAAGCGAGTTTTTTTCCCGAGAGAGACCAAAAAAAAAAATATTTATTGAATCTAAGCCTGTAAAGAATTGTTAATAATAAGTTATTCACATATTGAATATTTATTTTTTCTTCGTTCTTAATTTTTCTTAAATTCCTAATTATTTATCATGATCTATACTATATTTATTTATATTAATTTTTTTTATAGTTTAGTCTCCCTTAAATTCCATTTTCTTCAATAAATAATTTTTAGAGGTAACTAAATTAAAAAAAATAATAAAAAATATTGTACGACGCCCCGGAAACGTCCTCGTCATATAGTGACGTTTCGTAAAAGCCCAAAATAAATCACTCTACGCGTTTAGAATCCATTTTTTACGCTTAGAACGTCGTTAAGCGTAATAATAGTTCCAATAGTGACGTTTCATCGGAACCGTTTATAACTCAAAAGGTCTAAATCAAAATCGCTCTCCAAAAAGTCGACCTCGGAAAAAATTTAAATTTTTTTTTCAAATTTTAACTTATACCTTCGACCTATAAACGGTACAGAATAAACGTCACTATAATAATAATTAATACGCTTAACGATAGTTCATCCCTGAAAATATTGCCGTTTGATCGTTCGAGGTCGTTTTTATGGTAATCGAGAAACGTCATTATATTTTAGAGGAAACCCGGCCTCGATTGATCCCCTCCGGGGATCGCCTCGGTATTAACGAAACGTTACTATCGTTTTTTGAGGAAAAAAACGAAAAGTTCACGGATAAAGTTGATGAAAATTAGGAAAAATTAAGAACATAGGAAAAATAAACAATTAATGATAAATGTATACCTGAATATCAATTCTTAATATAAATATCGACGTAAAGAAATCTTAAAGTTCCCCACTTACTATCGGGGCACAAAATAACGTAACTTTTACTTCTCGGGAGATGTTGCAAAATAAATTTTTCGTTCCTTAAGCAAGTTTTTCGAGGGCAAGTGTACTTTATATATGATATGGCACCATTTAATTCCCTTAAATTCAGTTTCTATGAAAAAATAATTTTAGAGGGTGTAACCT
>JABUQX010074491.1:0-40000 GCA_015478945.1 Trachelipus rathkii | reverse complement strand
TTCTTTTCGCAAGGATTATGATTTTCAACATCCATTACTTCACTTGCTGTGAATCTACACACACACGAGAGGCTACAAAAACTGTTGCGTGTTCCAATCTGAAACCAGTTATATATATATATATATATATATATATAGCAACATATATATATATATATATATAGCATATATATATATATATATATATATATAATATTATATATATATAACATATAATAGGAAGGTACTCTTTATATACCCTACTTATATATATATATATATATGTATATATATATATATATATAGCAACAACCTTATTTATATATAATATATTATATATATATATATATATATATATATGCTTATATACTTACATATATATATATATATATATCTATATATATATAATAACACATATATATATATATATATAACTATAATATATATATATCATCACCTTCAACCCAGACTGGGATTAAGTTGCGTCACATGCACTGGAAATAAAATAGTAGTAGAAGAATATGACGCAAGTCGAAAAGAAAGTCCGATCTTTTTCAGCCCCCAAGCGAGAATAGTGATGATTAAATAATGACGCAAAGCTTCACGTGACCGCGATGGACCCTTACTGTGGGATCTCGTCAGTGTAGCGTTCATCCCTCTACCCAGGTGGGCCACAACCATACCCCTTAACAAAACCCAGCCATTCACTCCTCTTATGCACCTTTCTTCTCGCCTCAGCCAAACTCTCATTCCTCTCCTCCAGGCATTCCTTTACTAATTCAATAAACTTTTCCTTCGGTTTCCCAGAAGGTCAATTCCCAGCACACTCGACACTATATAGCAACTTAACCAATCGGCTACTATCCTTTCTTTCCACATGACCAAACTATCTCAAAGTACTTTCATTTATTCTCTCATTTACTCCTTTCTTCACACCACACAACTCTCCAATGCGTTCATTCCTTATTTTATCAATTCTTCTCACACCTAACACACCCCTAAGATTGTCAATCTCAACACATTGCACTTTAGATCTAAACCTCTTATTACAAACCATAGTTTCACTACTATACAATAACACAGGTGACAACATACCTTCATGTAAAATCCTAGCGCATTCAAGACAGTCCCTTCACATCCACCAAGTATTTAATTGCACCAGCCACCTCACTACTGTTCACAACTTTCCTAATACACTCTGCATCATCCGTTTCCTTTTCATCCAACATATTTTCTAAATATTTAAACTCAGACATTTGTTCCAGTTGCTCGCCAGCCAATATAACTTCACACCAAGAACTGTCCTCACTCACAACCATAATCTTACTCTTATCTACGTTTACTTTCAAACCCCTCCTTTTACACACCCTGCTAAATCCCCCTAATAATCCTCTCAAACTCTCTTCAGATTAACTACTCACAACCAAATCATCCGCATATGATAGGTAGGACACCCTCCACTCTCTTTTATTCTCCATCATTGTAACACCTTCCCCTGCCACCCCATTTCTAAATTTTTCATAACCTTATCTATAGAGAAATTGAAAAAGCAAGGAGACATACATCCTTTCCTCACTCCGCTATTAATATTAAACCAATCACTTTCAAATCTATTTATTCTTACACACACTTCACTATCGTTATACATACTTTTGATTCCATTTAGAAATTTACCACCAACACCATTTATCACTAACCCTTGTCATAGAGCTTTCCTATTAATCCTATCATTCGCTTGTTGCAAATACATAAGACCTAAATACAATTAATTCTTCTCATCTCTAATTTTCTCAATCATTTGTTTAAATGTAAAAATTTGATCTATATATCATCTACCACTTCTAAACGCACCTTAATTTTCATCACCAATCAGTCCCTCAGTCACTCGACGCACTCTTTCGACCAAAATACCAGCATATATTTTCTCCACAACACTCAATAAACTCAACCCCCTATAATTCCTAGTTACCATTATCCCCCTTACCCTTATATAAGGGTATTATAACTACTCTTCTCCAATCCCTCGGAACCACATCCTCCACAAACGATTTGCTACACCTTCCAAATCCACTCAATCATCATCTCGCCTCCGTTCTTGATCATTTCACCACAATTTCATCTATACGTGCAGATTTATCTTTCTTCAACTTTCTTCCCCATTCATCCTCCTTCCAAACTGTTCATTTACCTCTTTTTTCCTCCTACGTATTCATCTTTTAGTACATTTAGCCACGCTTCTTTTTTTCTTTTAACAGCTTGCATCACCTCTTCATTCCACCACTCACTGTTAACATTCATACTTTCTACTTTAACACATCCACATACTTCTTTTGCACTACTAACAAGTAACAACCGCTTCCTTCATCTGCTTCCAGATTTGTTCAGTTTCAACTTGCTCATTAACTGATTTATTGCAAACGTTTAAATACTTATCCTTTTTACCTTGTTCATTTAATTTATCACTCTTAATTCTACCTACTTACTTCCTTGCCATCTTCCTCTCCATCCAAGCCCCCACTTACTTAATTTTACATAAGACAACGTAATGATCCGATAATCCCATTCCTAACCCCCCTAACATACAAATACATACTTCAACATCTCCTTCTTCACCAACACAAAATCAATCATGCTTTCACTTCGATACCATCTCTACCTACACCAACTCTAGTATACTTATGAGTAGTCTTGTGTTTAAAGAAAGTATTACTTAATCACATACCTCACTTCTCACAGAAACCAATCACCTTCCTTCCATTCTCATTTTCTCCCTACACCCCAAAGCCACCACTTTTTTGGCCACCTATCCAACCATTTACCATTTAGGTCACCCAACACAATCGGATTAACAAAAAAAGTTATCCCCATTTTTCATTTACGATAAAAATTTACCTCCCTTTTATGAAATAGATCTATCTTTCCATAGTTCAATTTTCAAGTCATCAAAACAAAGGATTTTTAACATCTAAAAAAAAAAAGAAATAATGACCAAAATTTTCAAATGTTAATAGAATACAAACGGGTAAAGATACAGAAAACGCTTGAAATCTGCCTTTTAAAGCTCACCTAATTCCGTAGTTTGCAATTTCCTTCGTCAAAATCGGGTGCAAATTGTAAAAATTATATCAAACATCATTATTGATCTTCCAGTTGCAAATTCCCATTTTGAAATTGATTAATTCCAGTCACCAAGTCTCATTTTAAAATTGGTTCATTCTCCTAAGATGTTTTTTTTATGCTTTCTCTTAGCTCAACACTAAGATAGCCTGATGGTATCACTCCTTTGATTTTAAAATCTTCCACTTTCAACCTGCCTTGGAAACTGTTTCGTCTCTAACTTTCCACTTAAACCTTCCTGATATAAACGCGCGCTCATCAGCTTGTATCGAAAAAGCGGAATCATCCTCAGCCCTCTAACTATTGTCTTATCAATTTAGCCTCCTTTCATTCCAAGGTTTTCGAATCAATCCTTGACAGGAAGATTTGGAAAATTCTTAACCCCTCTAATTTTATCTCTGATCTCCAGTATAATTTTTTTTTAATGAGCGCTCTAATAGCAATCTTTCTTTTCTCCTATTGTTGGTTGTCTGCTGTTCGGCATCTCGGTGTGAATTTTTTGTTATGGCACTAGACATATCAAGACTCTTCGATAGAGCATGTCACAACGCTTAATTTACAAACTTCCTTCGTTCGGTATTTGATCTTGTCTTTGTAACTTCTTTGGTTTTCGTTCCGGTCTTTTTATGGCAGTAGTTGTAGACCATCGCAGTTCATTCTTTAAATCTATTAATAGTGGTACGACTCAGGATTCTGTCTTATCCACAAAACTTTCTATTGTTCATCTGCTGCTGCATCACCTATCCACTTTTACCCTGATTCCACCCACTTCTTTATTAGTCATTACCTTCCTATTTTGAAAGACGTCCCTCTCAATAGTAAATAGACAACGGTCTTATCAGTGAAAATATATATGCTTAAAATCTTGTTGTATTGGTTAAAATCTGTGTAACTTTTATTGTACATTTGTCTAAATTCCTGTCAAAAAGCAGGCGAATACAAAAAATAGCCAAAACTGTAAATTTATCTTACAAGATCTATAATGAATAAAAACTAAACTGTGGTGATAAAGACTTCCCTTAATAATTATAGAAAAATGATTAAAATTATATACAAATGACATTATAATATAAATATATATTACAAATGATATATATATATATATATATATATAAGGCGCATATAAACGATATAGTTTTATTGGTTTAGTTGAATACCTAAATAACTTTTTCTTATTACTAGTTATATATATATAAAGGTTAGCAGCATAGCAGATAGGGAGTATATAGTTGCTGCTTTCTTAAAATGTGTCAGTTAAAATCAATGATCATGCTGCTGGGTTATATATATATATATATATATATAGCAGTTATATATGAAGTGTTGTTATTATATATATATATATATATATATATATATATATATATATATATAGTATATATAGTATATATATATATATATATATATATATATATATATATTGTAATAATTCAAGAGGAGTTAAAGTATTGTGAGCCAAAATTCTTCAAGGAAATATAAAGATTTTTGAATATTTTTCTTCTTCTTTCAATCACATCTTGGTGCTAGAAAAACTATTTGTTCCACTAGTAGTAACTTAAATAAGCTTTAATGGGTTAGTTACTTTAAATAACGAAATTATTTTATAATTTTTGTTTAGCAAAAATAAATATCTTAGAGTAAGAAGTTCCTCTTCTTGAAAAATTGATTAAATAAAATTGCAGCGAATTGTTTCATACATATCCTAGTTTTTGAATTAAGAAGTTAAAGGATATATATATATATATATATAGTTATATGTTACTATATAGTATAGTATATAGTATATAGCAGATGTAGTCTATGTTGTTAGGTTATATATATATATATATATATATATATATATATATATATATAATTGTTAGATATATATATATACTATATAAAGATATATATAGCATAAAGAGCAGATATATATATATACAGCAGTTACAGCAGTTATATATAGCAGCAGTGTGTTTTCTTACAGTATATAAGTATACATATATATATATATGCATATATACAGCAAATATATATATTGTTGTTAAATAATTTATTATAGCAGTTATTGTTAGATAACATAGTTACACAAGCATATATATATAGTATATAGTATATATATATATATATATATATATATATATATATATATTGTTAAGTTATATATAGTTATATATTGCTACAAGGTCACTTGAATGTATTCACCCTTTTCATGAAAGTTAAAATTCTGACTTTATATCCCTTGAATAAGTAATATATATATAGCATAGCAGTGAAGTCTATAGGGTAAGTGTTGCTGTTATGTTAGTTAGTATATAGTTATATATATATGTAAATATAAGTATATATATATATATATATATATATATAGTTAGTTAAGTTAGTTAGTTATATATATAAAGTATTTATATATATATATATATATATATATATATATATATATATAGTATAAAGTATATACCTATTATATATATATATAGTTAGAGTATATATATATAATAGCATATATATATATATATATAGCAGTATAAGTATATAGTTATTATATACATACAGGTTAAGCAGCAGCAGCAGCAGCAATATATATATAGCAGCAGCATATATAGCAGCAGCAGCAGCATATATATAGCAGTTATATATATATATGGTAAGAGAGTCTAGTATAGCAGCATATATATATATATATATATATATGGTATATATATGTCACTTGGAAATTTTAAATATTTTTCATGAAAAAGTTAAAATTTGACTTTATGTCCCTTGGTAAGACCTCGATAGCAGTAGGGCCTCTGATATTATTAAACACAATTATAAATTTGAGGGGTATTTTAAAGGGTTTTTGAATTTGTATCCCCACCTCACCTGTTACCCTCCTTTTGGATGAGATTGCGCATTTCTATGACTCACCATTAAGAAGTGCCTCAACCCCCCTTATGTTGTATTTTCCGTACCCCAAGTTAGGGGCATGCTAGAGAGTAGGTGTTGTTGAGTATACTTATAGATGACGTAACATCGCTGCAGACGAGGTTACGTATGTATTGTAGCGGTACAGCTGGTTCAATATCTGAGGAGGTTCTTCTTAGAGAGTAGGTAAAGGGTTGAAACTTATGGTATACTTAATAGGAGATGACGAACTTTCGCAGGGGGATAAAAAAAAAAAACCTCAAATTTATAACATTGTGTTTATCAATATCGAGGCCTACTACTCTCGGCTTCAACCCCAAAATCTTGCCTCTAATCTAAATTATCTCAAATAACTTCCATAATTCTATCTCTCCTCCATTAATATTTCCCGAAACATTATTTACTCTAAACTCTAAAACCATTCACCTTCGATGAGAGATGCTGCTGACAATTTGAATTACTCACCCACAGAGATGATAAATAATAATAAAAAAAATAGATTACCTCCGCATTGTTTCTTTCATTTTCAATCGCTTAAATTCTCCAAGAAAAGTGTCGAAATAATATAAATGATGCCATATTCATAAGGCTATGAAATTTTATTGCTGATCTTTCGCAGCATGGTCTGACGAATCTGGCATCTTTTCATGATTTTTTTTCATATAATACTCTCTCTCTTATATTAGCGTCACGTGCGTCTGGTCGACTTGGACCCACTTCTAGTGTATAACTTCGTTCTCCCCTCAATACATCTTTTTCTCGGAATTTTTTATTTTTTCGAAAAATTCTATGGCCTCTTATAGTTCGTCATAAGCCAACAATAAAATAAACAATTAATCTAATATACATTATAGTATTTATTAAACATTGGAATCATATTACGTGCTCGAGTCACCCCGACCTAGTTGGTCTTCTCTTTTCTCAGGATCTGTTGCGGTCAGTTGAATCTGGCATACCCCACTTGAGGGTCGTGAATCGGACCATCGTTTAAATTCCTCTTTTTACATATTAAACTTCAATTTTTACTTATTTTAATTTCTTTTCTTCTATTCATTAATAATTTATCTTATCTTTATTTTAATAACTTCGTTTAATAAAGCGATAAAAATGGTCAATTAATGGTTACTATAGAAAAATAAGTAAGTAAAAATAATGGATAGTTCCAGTATTATCATCCCCTCTCCGCTCCCAAAGTAGATTGATACTACTATTATGTTTAATTGACAGTTATTAGTTAATATAATTATGTTCTCTATTAAAATTTTATTATTTTATATATATATTTGAATTTTTAACTTAACTATATTGAATAAGTAGAGCTTATATATTATTATGATATATATATTAATAATAATTAATATACGATAGAGTTCAAAGGATGAGTCACTCTTATATAATTATTAATATATGTAATAAATAATACTCGATAAATAACAATGTGATGATGATCCGTGAGTTAACCTTCCATACTAAATTTTTTATTAATATATAATATGGTCTACAGGTAGTTTGTAATTACGTATAATACTCAATAAGTTTATAATAGAGCTACACGTCCCTGGGATGATGAATAATCGTATCTACTCCTTAAGAACTGTTTGGAAAATATCAAATAGTGCCATTGTCACCACCATGAAGCATAACAAAGATCTCTTCATCATTCTGAATACATCCGCCGAGAAATGGTAATTTTAATAAGTCCTAATCGCTACAATTTTTCATTTATGTATAAGTATCAGAAATAAGGTTAAATTAAACATCACGACTTCTTTATCAATCAACATTTTTGACAGCAATTGCAATGCGGCAAATATATTTTTGTGAACACCTAATTATATAGTAGCTCTCTTGGTTTTCCAAGATATAAAAAAGCTGTCTCTAGATTTAAAGGTCACTGACTACTAAATAATGAGTTGTAAGTGACTTACTAGCGTGTGCTATTAATGAGCTGAAATTTTTTTTTATTTTATTTAAAGTTAATATATATTTATATTAATATATATTTAGTAGTGGTGACCCACAAATTACAGCACTCACTATAAGAGGCGGGCGTAGGTACTGCCCACTAAAAGAAATAAAGAGCTGTGGTATTATATATATATATACTATATATATTACACAATATATATAAAAGTTAATATATAAATAAACAATTAAAATTTAAACATCTTTTATGGATAAAGAGGGAACAACATATGAATTACATGATAATATAATATATTATTATTAGGGAAGTAGTAGGTAATTATATTTATGTCACGTGATAGTTGAGTTAGTTAATCCGGATAGACGTGTGATACACGGATATATTCACGTCTGGAGTGTAATATCCGGAATATTATCGTGAATTCATTATACCGTTGATATTTCAGTGATAAGCTGAATATAGTTACTCGATTAGATATATAAGTCCGAGATATCCGTGATACCGAGGGCATAGTTACTTATTTATATAGTCGTCGGGAGCGGTATATATGAGTGAGCTAAATAAAAAAAAGTATTTATATGCCCTCTCAACGTGCGTTAAATAGTAACTACATATTATTTATTTTAAGTTATCTATCTATTATCTAAGAGAGTTATATTATATATTTTAGAAAATTATATATTTAAAATGATTATAGGTGTATAATAATGTTACCTATAAATTAGATATTATACGTGCATTTTGAAAATATGAGCGAGAAGAGTTTATAACGTGTTATATTGTAAAATGAAACAGTTGAGATGGAACAGAATTTGGTCAAGAGTATAGCATGAATGAGTAATATTTCTTTTATGCAAGTGATATACAGGGAATGAGGGTGATAGTTTGCTGATAAAGCTGGCAAGATAATCAAATTTTTGTTCCAAAGTACAGAAGAATGCATGTGAATGTGATTAATAGGATAAGCTATGGTCCTAACTTGTGGGCACCGATTCATTAGCCGCAGTCCCCATAAAAATTGAGTTTACTCGAGGGGTGGAAGTGGGCACAGCCAGATATGTGTAATCTATATTTTAGATGTGAAAGATGTACCTGAGAGATTAAGTGAAATTTGACATTTTTAATTAACGTATAGCTAATTTATAAGTATAATTATCAGTTACTTATATTATGGTAAAATTAAAATAAAAAATTGATTAATTTTATAGGAAAAATATGGACTCACAAGAAAGTGTCAAAATTGTGTGTCCCACAGAATGGTTTGAATTGCGGCCACCACAATTTTATATCTTATATTATTTATATTAGCTGAAATTTAATTACTTTATTTACCAAGTTTTAATTTAAATCAACATTTAAATCTGAGATCAATATTAAGTAAAAAAAATAAAATAATTTTAATATTAAATCTTTATACATAAAAGAGAGATTTGAAAAAAAGATAGGCCAATTACTACCCTGCAAACTGTAGCGCAAAAATATGAAGTCTTTATTTAACTTTAATAAACAACGTAACTTTCGTGAATTTATTGAAATTCTTGATTATTTTTTGAGTATGCTTGATTTGAGTCTTACATTGTAATAGGCCTTGATTCAGAAAAAAAAAACCAAAGTGTAATTAGGGAAATGTGGGATGAACACTCATTAATAAAGTCAGTTCTGTTAGTTTTTTCTAGATGTACTAAGAGTTGTCTTCTAACTCAACTCTCTCACGTCGCTCTAGAATCATACCCGGATTTAATTATATTATATATATCGTTTATTATATTAATTTGATATATATATATTGTATATATATTATTATAAGATTAATACTTTATATGTATTTAATTAACTCATATATCCTTATATATTATAGTATCTAATATAGTATACCTTGTTATACTATATATATTTATGGCGAATATACATATATATATTAGTGCCCTGTTATCTAAAAAAAAAACCTTAATATTCTAACATATAAAGTTAATATCCGTTAATTAATTGTTTGCTCTTTATGCAAGAACTAAGAAAAAAATTGAGAATGATAAATTTTAAGAAATAACTCCAGAAAGGATAAATTTCGTAAATTTTAAGATAACTTCAGATTTAAAGATAACTTTAAATAAAAATAAACACTTTCCTTATATCTTTTCTCTCAATACTTTAGGGAGGAAACTAAAAATGCATCTCAAAAATATAAAAGAATTCCAAATAATCTCATAGAAAAATTGTAAATCCTTGAATTTAAAAAGATAACTATTATGTAATATTGCAGTATAGTTTAGGTTAGTCAGGTCAGTGTCACTCATAAGAAAAAATTTAATTTCTCTAGAACATCTATTCTATTCATTGGTGTGTGGTAGTGTGATCGTGATTTATAGCAACTTTGCACTGTGTGTAGTGCTCTGTGGGCTAGATACTGTGCTTCTGGACACTGTAAATCGTTCCGAGTGTGTAGGTGTGTCAGTGTTCGTCATCTTAACATTACGTGCAAAGAAAAGTTATTGGTCCGGGACTCATGAACAGGAACGCAAAAAAGTTTGTGGGAACGACCTTCTGAGAGAAATTATCGATATAGGGAAACCTAATATTATTATTATTATTTCAGTATTATCTTTCAGTGTTTTTTATCTCACTTTAATTGTATTTACTTACTTCATTGTTCGTGTTCGTTTTGCCTAGGACGTACATTTAAACGCTAGAAAATGATTCAGTTTTATACGCTAGCGAATCCGCAGGCATTACACACATTTCCAAAAGTGTGAAAGACTTTTTATACGTGTTATATCATTTATACTTTATTGGTCCATCACCATCTATAGGTTTATAATACTATAGTTAGTATTATTATGTAAATTCTCACTATGGTTATTAATAAATAAATATTAATCTATATACTATTCATTGAATATATTCCAAAAATATGTTATTAGTTACAATATATATTATAATATATATATAATATTAATCAGAAGGAAAACGTATTATCCTGAGCAATAATTTAAGTCCGCGAATTTCCGCAATTTGCGAAATTACCAAATAAAATGGAGGAAATATTGCAATTGCGAGATTATTTTGAATAAAAAATGATTGAGTTAGTATAATACAGTATAGTCACGGATATAGTACCTATAACATACCGCAGTTTAGGTAAACTACCAAAAAATAAATTGTTGGAGTTCTTCAGTGATGGAGAATATGCGCATAAAAATATTTATAGTCCATACATAAATTTTCTTACACTAGTTGGTCCAATATTGTGATACAGTTTGATTATAAGCTAAACACCGAAAAAATCGTATATTATATTTTTTTTTTTTTTTTTCATTAATAGGATTACTTTATATTTAAAACAGTGATTTCTTTTATTGCTATTATCCTTAAAATTTTAATATCTAATATATTAATATAAATGATATATTAGTGGGCTTCATGGGACAATAATATTTACTAGCTATTACTCAATTATACGTATAAAATATTTTATTCTTCGATTGTCCTATTTAAAGATTATTTAATAAGCTCTCGAATTGATAAGCATTTATATCGTTAGCACCACTATTTTTCTAAATAAATGCAAGACGTATATTTATTATTCACAACATTGTGCATTTCATATAAATGTTTTATACTCACCTAATATTGCTCCTAATATTTTATATTTTATCATACTGAAGTAGCGTATATATATATCAGTGGCGGGCTTTTTGGGGTAGGCGAGAGGCCAACGCTACTTGGCTTACGCAGCTATAAAAAATGTTTAAAAGTCAGCGGTTCAGTCTAAAATGAATTGTTTATGTGATTTATTAGGTAACATCGAAAGATATGGCACTTACTTTTACATAACCCTGTGAATGCTTGTACTTTAAAGATGTATATAAACTGGTAAATAATTCAATGCTTAAACACGTTAAATAAGCAGTACTAATTACTAATTTAGTAATTACCCAATACTGAAAGGAGAATAAAATTGTGGTGGTAAAATTGCATTAAACAGTGATAATATTAGCTAAATTCCATATTAAATATCATATTTTTTACCATATGTTTTTAATATTTTATTTCTATATTTATCGTAATTTATTTCGAAGATATTGTCCATTTAATTTATATCTAAAAATTAAATAATTTAATTATTATATTATAATAAATTATAGTTATAATCGTTACTCATTTAGTACGTTTATGCTTTTTGTAGAATGGCACACCGTATCATCCCATTCTCAGTAAAATTTCAGATAAATTGTATTGTACAGTCTACATAAATATACTGTAAATATTCAATAATTTATTTTAGTAATAACAATGTGAAGCGAAAAGATCCAACATCGTAAATTTCTAAAAAGTAAATATATATAGATCTATATATATACTGAGTTGAGTCAATTATTTAGTATAAATTTACTCGAGTGTTATTTATAAAATACATATAGCTCTACCTTTGATATTGTCTATGAGCTAGGGTCACAACTATTGTATATGTTGACTACATTATGAGACAGTAGTTAATATGAATACTGTTCATTTTTTTTAAATAATGCCCATTTAAATACCATGCAAGAAATAATAAATATATTAATATATAAATTAATTAGTTATTAAATAAAGTATAATAATTAAACTAATATATCTTAATAATTATTACTATATATATAATTTATTATTCATATAATAATTATTAATTTTATACATATTATTATTTTCGAAATATATCCCCAAACGAGGAAGAACTCCTACTAGGGAAGTAATTATCGGTTATCGGCTCCGGAGATAACAATGAGTATCTCTCGGTACCAGTCAATTTGATATAGATATCCGTGATTATCAAAAACTTAATGCGCTCCGGGAAGTAGGCCGGTATGTGAGCCAGGATTAAGTTGACCGGATTCCGGGCCAATCCGCCGTTAATATGTATATAGCGTATACAATAATATTTATATTCTTCAATTGATGATCATTATTAGATTACTAGATATAGGTTTCTGCCATATTACTGCTCAGTATTATATCAAATCATGTGGCTCATATATAATTTTTCGATTATGTTATTATAAATAATAAGTATGTATATTTTTAGGAGTTCTATATTTTGGTAATAAATTAATACTACTTATTACAAATTTAGATTATTTTATTATCTCCGTACTTTATATAGGAGCGAGTTAATCATAGTGTAGGTTCTATTTATTAACGCATTTTGATATACATCTTAATTTAGTAGTATTCTTTTATCTGTATTCTCTTCTCTTGTTTATTTTATTTAATTGTTTTTTTCTTTTTATTTAAATTGTTTTCTTAAATTCTCTTTTTCTTGAAGTGTTGTAAAGTATTGGTAACATTCAAAACTGTTACACAAGAGCTCAGCTGCAACATATTAAGTGAGCTAATGTCAGGTATGATAGATTTGCTATTTCTGTGCCTACTTGGCATCTCTCAGTCTCTTAGTATGAGTGAAATATATCAACATACATGTGATACGTCAATGAGCACTTTCGAGAGGTATCGTTGTAATGGTGTAAAAGCGTTAGATATATTATGTAAAATTTATACTAGTCAAGGAAAATACTAATACAGGAATATGTGGGTAGTATAAGAGATCTACTCTAACTCAATATACCGAGTGGCAGGTAAATAATCATAGATAGGGAATTATACTCACTATGATACTGATATTATAGTATTATTAATATAGCGCGAGGTTAATAACTAATTATCTAATACATATCCTTAAAGTTTAAATCTCATAGTATGCGCAGACATACTGTAGACTATCCTCCTATGGTGCTATAGTGCATTACAAGTAGACTCTTGAGAATTTTGTCTGTCAAGAAAAAGATAAAAAATTTGACTGCTTTATAATAAATGTGGGTGGATTGTATGTATTGATATATACGTGAATTTATTAGTATGTAGACAATTTTCTATAGCCTCTCTAGTTAAGTACATAACCTGACCGCCTCCATATATGATATATATAGATATATTATATATATAAAGTTATTATTATAGTGATTATATATATATATGATAAAGTATTAGATTTGTTATAATATTAGTACACGTCTATTAGTATACTCATTATTCGACTCTTCTCGTTGATTAATAGTTTATATATATATTATTATAAGTAGGTGATTTAATAGTCTCTCATGAGGATATTATAAAATCATGAGGATATTATAAATTAAACTCATGTATTTTAAATTTACATTTGATATATCATATAAATTCTGCTGTTATTTTAGGTTTACCAGGAAGTTAAAATAAGCCATTATATATGTATTAGACTAAACTATTGAATTTAAAAAAAGTTGCCCTCCAAATTGTATATATATTATGAATGAACTGATCTCTCAAGTTATACTTTCTAATTATACTAATAAGTTAGCCTTTGCATTTTAGGGTTTACCAGTAATCGTTACGAATTAATAAGACATTAAAGGTAAATAGATTGAAATAGATAGGAAAATAAAAGGTCTTAGAGCTTAATGATTTTAAAATACAGTTAATTATAACTGCATGTTCTTTGATAAGTGCCGTCATATATCTTTATGATCAAATATTAATTAATTGATATTTTATCCTTATTGCTTATCTTTTATATAATGATTTGCAGTCTTCTACGAGAGTCCTCCAACAGATAATAATATTTATTTTGTTATTATCTTTTATGTTGATAGTAGTCACATTATGGCATAATAAATAATAAGGATTTGGTTCCTATATATAATTCTTTACTATAATCAGGATAGAGACGAGAGTAACTCGTCAATAAATAGATAGGAAAGTTGGTAAAGTAGTACGTATGTTTTTCTAGTATTTTCTGGGATTACTGGAGTGTATAGTAACATTATGGTTAATTCTTCAAAAAATATAATGAGATGCATATTATCTTATAAATTTCATCTATACAATTTTCATAAAGAAAAAAGTATGCGACCTTTTTTAATACACTATTGAATGCTTAGAACTGAAATCGAGTATAATTTATATATTAATAATTTATATTACTAATATAAGTAATTGAAAATTATGTTATATGAGAAGTAACGTGTCGATATCTCTAATATAGATGTACAAAAGAGGTTAGCTCAGAAATTGTAAGATGAAGCTTTGCAGTAGTTTATTTTAAATGTCATGTGAGCTTAGTGGCAATTCAGGATACCGTACATTTATTTTCGTATTGTCATATTAATCTGAGTGCTAAATAGGACTGGCTCTCGCCTAGTTTTGGTGCTTCATTGGTCATTTTCTGAGTTTCCTTTGATTGTTTTATTATAAAAATTTCAGAAATTTTCTTCTGCTCAGTTACTAAAATTGGACATCATACAGAATAAGGCCATCAGTGTTAGCTAGTTTCAGTTATATAATTTATGAGACACCCTCTGTTGTAAGTGGACCCTATTTACTAGTTTACTAACCTCTAATTTTACTCATATTGGTTCTTACTCTGATGTATAACTCTCGTTCACTTATTCAAGAGACTCTCATCAATTATTCGTATTTATCCTCTCTCTGGGACCCTGAGTTGTCATTGTTTCTGCTCATGTTAGTAATCCTTGCGTCATCAAATAGATTTAGGTAAACAAATCAATTGTGAACAAAGAGTTCGTATTCGGTGCAAACGAATCGTGATCTCGAGTTAACATTTTATAGTACTCCGTGTGTGTATTGTGATTACTCACCAGTTCACTAGTAACACTAGAGTAGCCATGCGAGTCTCTCTCAATCCTATACGTCTTTTTCGGCTTGGAAGCCATAACGAAAGAAATATTAGGCGATCTTGAAACCCACAGTAATATCTCAATATGCACTGGTAGGCCGAATTCTGCTGCATGCGAATCACGTTTAGCACTCTCTCTTCTCTCTATATGAGTAAACTATAAAAAGGTTCAGAGTCTGCGTGAGAAGTCAAAGTTTGGTATTGTAATCAATATAAAAGGTAAGTATTCTGTGTCTGAAACTTTTTAAAATTAATGGAGCCGTGTAGTATCGTGGCTCTGTGACAGAAAGTATTACCACTCGGTTACTTCCTATTATACTTATAGGTTGTTCGTACAGCATAAGGTCAATATCTTATAATGGGGTTATCTGGAGTCTCAAGTAGAATATCTCTCGTTAACCTGCTCTCCACGCCTCAAGAAAAACGAGAGATTAATACTTAATCCAGACAGACTCTCCGCGTGAAAAAAAGAAAAATTCACAAATAGGCACTAAGTCATATAAACTCACGAAATCCGATAGATTATTTTTTTAATCTTCTAATATTTAAAAGATTATGAGATATTATATTTTCTAATTATTCATGTTAGCAAATGACTGAGTATAAAACCCGAACTCATTATTTTCTTCAGAGCTGAACTACGCAAGAGTGATGCTATCACTCTTTGAAATAAAGAATTACAATATGTGCTAAATCACAGAATCGTATTGAGATTAGTAATACTTATTCCTTATAAATGAACTTTAAATTTACTAAATCTACTTACTAAAGCTCTCTTATATAATAATATAACAAATAATTATATCACTCAAAATAAAGGTTACAGACAATTTTAATACATTCTTATGAGTAAGTATATATTTCTAATACTCGAAAATTGTATAGACTAATACTAATAATATACGTATAGCACTATTAATAATATGATACCGAGATTTAATTTTATCAAATCTTTAAGGACATTATATTAATATATATATCATATATATAATATAATAATAATATAATATATATATATTAATATATTAATTATATATATATATATTAATTATTTAATATTAATTTATATATTGATACCTTATATTATATATATATAATATATATATATTATATATTAATTAATTAGATTTAATAATAATATTATAATCATATATATATATACTATATATTATATTATATATATATTTAATATATTATTTAATATAAATTGCATTATATATTTATTATAATATTAATACATATTTATATATAATATTATTATATAATTATACATTATTATATATAATATTAATTTATACTCAAGTATAATTATGTATATATCAGATATTAATATTATATCTTATATTCCCTGTATATAATACTTGATTCAATATATATGATTATTATATGTAATGATTTACTGTATTCATCTCTAATATCTCTTATTTATATACTTTACTTACTCGATCTCTACTTAATTATTCACTATTGACTCTTGAATTATCTTACTTATATATATTATCTATACTATATTCTATCTATATTACTCTCATTAATAGACATTTTAACCTTTATAATTTTACTCTAATATATGGAAATATTAATCTTATTAATACTCTTAATTAATATATATTAATATTTATTATATGTATATATTAATATATACTTATATATATTAACTCTCTTAGTATTACTGTATACTATCATATATTAATTATAGTCTTAAGCTTAATTACGACTTAGCGTCACGTAGACTTATAGGAGTTAGTGACTGCTTTACTTGAATATTATTAATTATCTATTCATATTAGAATATGTAATTCTGGCAATATACTTTAAATTATACTTAATATATTTATAATATATATAGTAAAGAATTTTTTAATTAATGTACTATCTCAGTATTTCAAAATAATTCGATTTTATACCTGTAAAATGTCTTTTAATTTTCTCAAGAATTTTTTTTTTCTTTTTTTAATTCTAATTAAAGTCTTCCTTATGTTATTTAATATTTACACTCTCAATGATAATATTTATAATTGTACAGTAAATACAAATATCTAAATATCATTATAAAGTTTATTATTAGTATATATTATAACTTTCTCTAGTGCTTGTGATAAATATATAAAATAATTAATAATAAGCACTACTAATTATAAAATTTACTCATACTTAGTGAAAGTAATTCTAGTGATCATGATATTTAGATGTATAACGGCTCTATTATATACATTTTCTTCAATTCCATCTTCTCTCATCATTAGATACAAGCACATCAAGCCACACTACAGCGACGTTTTCTCACCATTCTACATCCAACATTCTATTTTACCTATAATAGCATATTTATATAATAACATTATAATTACACTTTAATGACATTTAAAAAAAATTTACATTTATTTTGTTAATTTTTTTCAATTTGGTCTTAATATTATAAAATTAAATTATAAATCACTAATAGTAATTAACTTGGTTATATATATACCTAACATTAATATATCAATATAAAATATTTATATATAAGGTATATAATAATAGTATTAATAATAGGAAGGAATAATAAATATTGATCATTGCCATAAATAAGTTACCTTCTTCTCATAATAGTTTAAGTAAGATGGTACTCATCATTCCACTTTCCGTTAGTCATTATAAATGTTAATGTGTATTAATAATAGTGAAACTAATACATAATATATGAATGTATTACTTGTTATTTTATTTATGATATATATTAATATTATTAATAGATATATTGTATATATATTATTTATATATTTATTATATAATTTATATTTTATATTAGTTATTTTATCTATATTTCTATTTCTTTTAAGAGGAAACCAATATCATGATAGTTAGTTAATATTTATGAAATATTTGAAATTAATTCACAGTTTCCCAAGTTATGAAATAATAATTAAATTTTATATATATTATAATTGTTACCCTTTCATAAATTTCTCCGTATATCTTTGTTCAGAGATTCATCACTATATGATATATGAGTTAATAAATTTTACTACTTGGTGCGTCCTCCTTATATTTCCTCTCGTAGCATTCAGATCTCTTTTCTTAACATTTTGACAGTTTACATATAGGCAGACATTGAGTTATCAATTATATAGAGAATCTAATATCTTCTATTTTATTTTGCTCGTTTACAATTATTAAATAATAACATTTTTTACAAACTCTGCTGTCTCTTTTTTATTTAATATATTATTTATATAATTGAATAAAGTATAAACTCAATAAATAAATTATATTAAATGAGGTATAATTGTATTTTAATGTTTCATCTTTTATTTTAATTAATTATAAAATTTTAATTACGGATGCTGGTACAATATATATATTAATATTTCATAATTATGAGTCACCAATAATAATAATTGCGTTTCTCCATTTATTTAAAAAATTGAAAATTATTTCAAAGGAAATATTAAAAACATAATAATAATTTAAAATTATAAAATTATGTAATTTCTAATAATCAAAAGTTTAAATGATATTTATTGATATTAATAAATGAATTAATAAATATATTAACATTTATTTAAATGCATCTAATTAAATCGATAAATATAGTTAATTAGCACAACAATGAATAAATAAAACGAGTTTATATATAATTATAACATATATCTTATTGTATTATATATAATTATACTAACGATATATTCATTCTTTATACAATATGGCTTATCTTCTTAATTAATAGTCCAAATTATAAATCAGCTGTGAGATAATTATTATATTAATTATATTTTTTTTTAGTTAAACTAATCTCGGTAACTATACTTGCTTTATTATTATTAAATCAAAATTCAATGTTTCATATTGTGAGCAAAAATTAAATTATATTCTCATATTTATACAGGCTAAAGTACTTAGTGTTATAAATTATGATTTTGATATATATGAATAAAATAATGTACAGTAACTAAGTAAGCTAATAATTTATTTAATGTTATTCTATAGTTATGTTATTCTTAACTATATATATAGATAAATATAAATAGTTATATATATATGATATAAGTATGAGTTAATATAAAATATTAAACATGATCTTAGATAGATAAAAGTGCACAGAATTTTATTATAGTGATCTCAGACTCTCTCAAGTTATTTTATTTAGTATGGTAAAAAATTATCATTAATAAATGTATTTAGTGATTTCTATTTTATTTAATAATCATTGATAATCAGATATTATAAAAATATTTGAGGTTATAATGAAATAGATTTAGCACCGTAAAATTTTATGGTAAATACTAAGTTCTAAGATTATTCTATTATATTAAAATATGAAAAGTCAATAATATTATTAGATATAATTATATATAAGTTATTATAAATTCAATTAAAATTAAAATTGCCATAGTATATATATCATAGTATATAATAATGGGTTAGATTTTTATGAATATTTTATTTGTGATATATTCATAGATAACTCGTGGGCAGCTGAACTTCTCGTTATCTATATCGTTTTGTGGTCATGGTCGAAATTACATTGTGTGCTTTTTACATATCGACGTTGTAAAAGTGCGGATAAAAAAGGTTCGCGATTTTTGCAGTAAATTCTCTCTTTCTCAGAAGAAGGCGTGAAATCTTGTACACCGATGTGCCGATTCGCTAACTCTCGTCTCTTCGCGGTCTTCCACATCTAGGTGTCTCACTCACTCAGATAGTAGAAGGATTGGTATACTCATGTATTACTCATATAGGTTATGATAATGTTGTCATTGAATTAAAATTTTATACTATTATCTAATACGCTAGATAATGCCGCTTTATCTTAAACTCTTGCGTATATTAGTATATCTAAAACTAGAATAATTTCCAATATTGATTTTTTTATTTTTATTTATATTATAAAAATCTAAGGCCTTTTCCTGTATGTATATAATTTTTGGATACCATTTTTATGAATTATATATAAAGAAGATAGCTATTCATAATAGTAATTAAGAATTAATTTATGAGTGTGCTTTTGGGCCATATCAAAGTTGTGAGCGGTCAAATCATGACCAAAATGAAATCTCTTGTATCGAGAATATATTATTATAATGACTATGATTATGAATTATTGATACGCTCTAATAATATCCACACTCATGCTCCAGACAACATCTCTAAAATATATAATATACTAAAATACTAAAGATATGTGATTAGATGCATATTCCTAATAGCCCAAAGCCCAAAATATAAGATATGAATATATTCAGATTAATTAGTGCGAATATTTTTTATATTATAATCATCAACATCATATACTATTCTTGTAATTATAATTATAATCTTAGGGGCGTGAGATTAGCAATAAATATTTATAATATTCATGGTTTACTACCTTTAATCCTAATCATAATATTTCTATCACACACACTTCTGTGATAAATATAATAACTCTGATTTATACCAAAGATTGTTTTGAATAGATATTATATATTTAATATTATATATAATTACACGATTAAATTTATAAATCTATATTTAAATTAATTATGATTCATGTTTTATTACTATTTATTTAGAAAACTAGATTATTTAATATAATGGAATTTTTAATACATATAATAATTTTTTCATACAAATGAATGAATAATTCTTATTTATTGCTATTCGTTCTACTATATCTATGATTATAAGTAATATATATATTAATGAAAGTACTTAATTATATCTATATATAAATATACATAATAATCTATGTTCTTTAGTTTATACATTTATTGTTATATGATAGCTCCAGTATTAACTTTTTCTTGTCATATAATTTTTCAAATTTTTTGCATTTGAGTTGATTCTACCTTCAATAATTTGTATTATAATATCATATTAAATAAATGAATTAGATAATAATAAATTATTTGAAATATCATTAAATAATGAATAAGTTTTTTTATCTGGGAATCTCATCAGTTTTTTCCTTCTAGCTCGTTTAACATATCTATTCATAATTACATAACTAATAGAATTTTGTTTATAGGTTTAAACAGATTCCACCTTTTGGTTATTATTATTGATGGTAAGAAATAAATTGAACCTGATGAAAGTGTGAAAAATTTTAAATAACGTAACATTGAATTTGTGAAATAATTAGGTTGCACTAAAATAAAGATAGTTTATCAATATACTATAGTGTTTTAAAGTTTTTTATATTATTAAGTTACCGCATAATATATATAGGTAATATTTATCTTTTATAAATATTTGTAAGATTATAGTTTCCGCTACATTTTAAAAGTATTTTTCTATTAAAAAACTGAGATTGATTATTCTTTGAACTCAAAAAAGGAGAGTAGGCAAGGAGACCATAAATTAGTTAGATTTCTTTAGCAACTAGTTGTGAAGATAGAATCGAATGATTTCAGTCTATCTCAATGGATGTATTTATTTGTTACAATAAATGCTAGTTCCCTTTTTTTTTTAATAATGAATTACACATCTAGACGCAAAAGATGGCAGAGTCAGGGTCTTCTCTGCCTCTTCTTCTCGGATGACGTGGTATCTTCATTCATTTTCTCCCAAGTATTGCTACGGGGACATTGATACAAATCTACAAATTTATGTCTTGTAAACTAAGCTAAAACTTTGTAACTGGAACCAAAGATAAAATATAATTGGTATTAGCCATAGATCACGAGTACGGTATTAATATAAACCTGGTATTGAGTGGAACCAGAGGAAGAACTTATCAATGTGTGTGTGAGTTGTGTGTGTGTGTGGTGATTAGTAGTAAAAAATAAGAATTTATATACAAAAAGAACTAGACATGTATTCTCATGTAAGACAAACATCACTACACCATATAGTGATAAGGTTCTGGCCTTTTTGATCTTTGGGGAAGAATAAATTTGCTCAATCTATGGTATTGTTGTTGAGTTGTGAACAATGCTCAGACATTTACATGGATACAGGAAATATGGTTATAGGTTTATATGGCGGAGGTGTATGAGTGTGTGAGATTCACAATGATATTGTGCTGTGTGTACTAATGTCCGCAAATTGAGCTCATTGTGATTTATGTTAGTTTTGTTTATTAGTCTATATTTACAACTGTATTTGATTCAGAGTATACACCCAGACTATAGGTTAGAATCTTATACTTAAGGTTTGTAGAGGTGAGTTAGCATAGACTTATACGGCATTTGAGTTTTAATCAGGCTTTATGGTATGTACTCGCTATGACTTTAAGGAGTTGTCTAGGTAGTAGGTGATTAAGTAGCAATTGTCAAAGTCCAAAGTCGTTGACATGAATATAATTAGACTTTAATTTGTAATGTATGTAGTTAGGCTTCGAGGGTCTATACGAACAGAGCTCAATCGTGGCTATCTGGATACAGTTTCTTTATTTCCTAATCTCTAGCTGACGGTAATATAAAAGCTGGAAGTAAACTGAGTGGACATATTGATTGGGATAAAGGCATATATATGTGTCATATGTAATTCTAGAAGCCATGCGAAAGTAAAATGTCTGAACGGTGTTTTATAGTCTAAGCACGAAATTACCAGCTGCGTCAAATTGACCATTCTGTCAGATCGTACACCTCTGAAGTACTGGGCACTATTAGAACACTTATATAACACAGCTTGAAACCAGGTAATATTTAGATATTGCGCCACATTGTGAACTTACATATTTTAATAAATAGAATTCATAAATTGATAACACTGTTTCACACAGCACACAAAATCTCCACTCAGCGTAAGTGAGTGTATAATCAAGGTATGTTTTAACTTATAGTTATTTGTCAGTGTTACTGGATTTTTATTACGATCTATATAATAAATTGTTTATAGAATGCATTTTTTTGCAAAGCTTTAGAGGTACTTATATATATATAAATTTGTTTATGAAAAATAAATATATTCTTTAGAAAATAAACACCATAATATTACTTTGAATTATATACTGTTAAATAGTCTAATTCGAAAGTTTCGTCGTCACATATCAGTGTATAATTTCCATACTCAAACATTATAGATACTAAATTACACTTACCATCTGTAAACTATATTGCATGAGTCATCTATATTAAGTGTACTCTACTCCAAACATACTCTTAATCATAGTTGAAAAAATTATGTTTATGACTATTATAATGGATTTCCAGAAAAGAAAACATCGATATCTTTTTAAATCTTACCATGATGCTTCCTAAGCAAAATATTTGTGATAAGAACTAATTCTCTACTCAAATACATTTTTGACAACTTAGGTAGCACAGATCTACTAATATTCGAGCTCTGCGTTGTTAATGAAAATGATTAGAGAAAAGCTCATCACTTTTTTGGAAAAACCACAAATGTTTTGATCATCTTATGAAATAAATAGCGAGACAATGTTATCAAGGTATATATATGACTTGTTGATTATCTTGTGCAACCAGTTAATAAAAGCAAGTTTTCGGATTATCCCACCCTATTAAACCATGTATTTTTTATTAATTTCTTTTAAAATTCATTTAATATATAAAATCAAGCGCTCTTAAATACTTCCCTTTATTACTTATCCACATGATCTCTCTAATACCATTATTTTATTACTCTCTCTCACTTCACATTTAAGAGAGAATATCGTTACTTATCTTCAGACTTATCCTTGTCTAAAACATATATGCGCTGAAAAATAAAAATTTTCATTTTTACTCTCTGAAAATGCTCAAATAAGCATATTATCACTTATTCTAATTACTTACAGAGGACGAATAAGTCTTTAAAGATGTTGGCTATGTATTTTTATGAGTGTATATTCTATAGGTAATACTATATATTTATATACGCGAGATTGGTAGTTTTATAACCAAAAAAGTGTATTTTTATATTGATTAATAGTAATGTTTCCATCAATTATTTTGTCTCTGATATATAAAAGATATTTTATTATAAATAAAAAGGTTCTTATTTTTGTATTTTGAAAATTGAAATTTCTCAAATTATTTGATGATTTATTTCTTAGTTCTCTTTATTGAAGTAAGTTAAGCTAAATATATGTGTCTCTAGTGATAATAACTATTTAATTATATAAAAATGTGAATTGCAGTCCATATTTTTATTGATTGAAGAAACCTCGTAAAATATATTACTTTAATTGTAGATTATTAATCTAATAGTTAATATCATATGTTAATAACAACTTTTAGATTCACATTATTTTAGTATTGATTTAAGTTTATTATCTATAATAAAATAATAATAAATATTATATTTACTAATAGTTAAAATCTTAAAACAATATAAATATCTCATAATCAATCTTATCATCACAAACACTCTACCTGCAAGAATTTTTGTGTTCTCTCGAGAAAAATTTCTGGGTTACGAACCCTGTAATATTATATATATATATATATATTATATATTAATAATAATATATTATATATATATATATATATATATATTATATATATATTATATATATATATATATATATATATAAATTTATATATTATATATATATATATTATATATATATATATATATATATATATTATAATATATTTATATACTATATTATATATATATATATTATATTATATATATTATATATATTTATTATTATATATATATATATAATATATTATTATATATAGATATATATATATATTTATATTATATTTATAATAAGATAATATATATTATTATATATATATATATATTCTATATATATATATATATATAAGTCGATAACAAACACTATGAGTGTGTGTAATTTGAGATTTATAAACTAAAATCGGGTAAATAAATGGTTAAATGTAAGCGAGAACTTTCGAAAGACAATCCGTCTACTCTCATTCAGGCTCACTTATTTTTTGGATGGTAAATTTGTTTGTCGCAGATATGTTGATGATCTCTTTGCTGCTTTTACTAACTGTATCGACCCACATGCAGATGATCTTAATAAATTGGTTCATGAAATCAATTTCACCTAAGAACTGGAAAAATGATTGCAAACTACCTTTTTGGATGTTTTATTGACTAGAAATATTACTAATAATGACAGTTTTTTTTTTATGATTATTTGAAAAGAGATCCGCATTGAGAACTATGTTCATTGGCCATTGTGTCATCATGGCACATGTTATTCGCATGGGATTATGGATACCTTTTAGACGACGTTATGAATTAATTTTTGTATAAATATTACGAAAGCTGATGGTAAAACATTATACGGTAGAGCCATATATATTCTTTCTGTATGAATTAACAGTTTAAGCAAAACTTTTGTAAATCATTACATGTTAATGTAAAATTAACGAAATTGAATATGTAAATATGCTTTGAAAAAGGGTGAATAGGTTACGTTATTCTACGATGTGTTAGGACGTTACGCTAAGGCTTGAAGTTTTGTTAATGAAGAGTTTATTAGAGTACTATGGTGGTTAGGTTTCGGTGTGGTACACTAATGCTAGTTCAGGTTATGTATATGTTAGCTTATTAAGTGCAAAAACAGTTGATACTTAGCATATTAATTTCGATAGTTTGATCCGTAGAGAACAAAAACGATAGTTTGCAGTATTGGAAGGTTTCTAAAAACTATCCTTATTTAATTCCCGTAAAATATGATGATAAGTAAATAAGGTTAGCAAATTAGATCCTTTTATGGTTGAAAACCTTTTCAAATTTTGTACGTTTAATATGCTAGGAGATAATGCTTGGAAAAAAGTATGAATAGGTACGTATTGTATGCAATGTTATCTATTACAGGAATGATTAAAGTGTTGAACTTGTAATAGTATAAACAGTTATTCGTTATATAGATTTGTAGATTCGTCGTTGTACATATTCTTAAGTTAAATATGATCTATGTTCAGACGTTGATTAGTAAGTAAAAACCTTGTTAGTAGCATATATATTCGATGGATTAAGTATATAAAGAAACTCATTGTTGTGCTATGTATAAGAAATATACTTTGAAATGTAAGTCCGAAATCAATGGTCGGCAAGTGTATAAAATAAATGGACAAAAATAAGAAGAAGAAGAAAAAAATAAGGAAATAGATTTACGTTTTGTACCGCTGTGATACGTACTTTGTTAATGTTAGTAGTTTTATTCGTCGTAAGGTTGTGTTAGGTTTGTCATTGTACATTTATATCTTAGTTAATATGATAGCATATGTTAGCATTTATTAATGATGAAAACCTTCTTATAAGTTAGCAAAATCGATGTGCGTATAGTAAAAGAACTTTATTTTTGTACTATGTTATTGTTGTTGGTTGTGTTGTTGTTTTGTTGTTGATGTTTGTTTGTTGTTGTTGTTCTCTAATGAGAAATATATACCATTAATTGAGACTGATATGGTCATTTCGTACGTAATGGTATCTTGTTATACTTACTTTCTGAGTGTGTAATGACAGAATCTCATTACCGTGATAAGGCGTTGTTTAGAATAACCACTTATTTACTCCAGTTAGGATAGTTTCGCCAGTCGCTGATACGAATACATAACTCCTCGCATCTCTTACGCTTGTGTTGAATATCTTCAACATGAGTTTCGTATTATTCCCAAAACAAGTTAGAGTGTCAAGTTATGTATATAAATCGATAAACCGAATGCGGACTGCTACATTCTAGTACTATCCGACCAGAGGTCAAAATATATATAAGATTCAATAATGCAGATGGTAAAGCATAAAATCATTTTTCAAAGTTAGAGTGGTATTCACGACAATTATGAGATTCCTAAAAGATAACCTAAAAAAATTTGATTAATATAGTATGAAGATGATGGTAAATAAATATGAAAATACTTGGCATGATACACTTTTATAATATTATAATATGAAAGGACGATTTTGTCTATCTGGTTTATATTTAGAGTTTGTCTATAAATAAGGTACAGTTTTGCTATTGTTAAAGTTATACTTAACAGATATTAAGTGTAGAACTTATGTAATGATTAACATTTGATAATAGGAGTAAGATGTGTTAGTTTTCGTTGACATATTTTCCTAGTATATATGAATGCATATTTTAGCATTATTAATGTGAATAATATTGTTATGATTATCATAATTCGCAATAGTATATAAAACACTCAGTTGGAACTTTGTTATTGCTAACAGTTTATTCGTATGTAATTGTGATTAGGTTTGTCTTGTACATTATGACTTAGTTCTAGTAATGCTATGTTAGTTTTAATGTTGTCATTATTATATGTTTAGAGTATATTCGATGAATCAGTATAAATTAACCAATGTTGCATGAGAAATTATTAGTTAAATGTATACTGTGTTCAGTTGTTAAATTAACGATTCTAATATGTAGATTAAGCCTGAAAAAGTTAAGATTAGGTACGTTTCATACCTGTTAGTTGTCTTTACTGCTTTAAGTAACTTGATAAATGTAACTTATTCCGTTAAAAGTTAGTTTGTCTTGTGCATATTCTTCTTAGTTCAGTATCGCTATGAAGTTTATAATGTGAAAAACGTTATTATGTTAGAAATATTGTTGATCAAGATATATAATTAAACCAAGTTTTGATAAATTTATTGCTAAATGTGGTTCAGTGTAAGGTTAACGTTAAAATAGAGATATGCTTGAAAAAGGAAAAAATTAATTTTTGTATGCTATTATAGTTACTTTACTGTTGTTAAGTGTGGAACTTTGTTAATGTGACTGCTTATTCGGACTTAAGGTATCATTAGTTGTCTTGTACATATTTCTTAGTTCATGTAACGTCAATTAGCTTTATATAATGTGGAAACCTATTATTTAGATATATTCGTCTTGATCAGTATGAGAATTAAACAAGGCTTGATTTTTTTTTGGTAATTATTACCATGTTAATGTAAAAAACATTTTTTGTTTAGAATATGCTTTATAAGTGTGAATAAGTTACGTTTTGTAATGCTATGTTATTACTTACTGTGTTAAGTGTGAAACTTGTTAACGTTAACAGTTATTTCATGTTTAATTCTTTAGTTTCTTGGAGGTTTAATTTCATGGAAAAAGAAAGATTTTGTAACTTTATTAATAATATACTTGTTTTTGAAATTCATAGCTGTTATTTATGCTGTGATAAAAACTTTTTATGTTATGTTATCCAAAAAATGAAACTCAAAAGTTAACCTTCTATTAATCAATAAGGGATCATATAGATCACAGGGATGTCCAGAGGGGATGTTGGATAGCTGCTGTAATGTGGGTTTAGGATATGATTTACGCTTTAGTGGTATGTAAATATCGTAAAGTATGTAAGTTATAAACATTAAAAAGAATAAGAAATTTTAATAGTTATATTATTTATTTATTTATAAATATATTTCTTGATGTTTCTGAAACCATTATTCGATTATATCTACAGTAGCCCTATAACATATATATAAGGCTCGACCAACATTGATTCCATTACACTAAGATTTAATACACTCGGACTCCGCACCGAGCCAGCACCGATGCTGCTGTCAACTCCTACTCCAATGGTCCCTCTTATTCACATTCTTCATCTTTCCCTCTTTTATTCTTCCTTCATCCTTCTTTCTTTCTCCCTTTGTTTTTGCACTCTGGCTCTTTTTTTCAGTCAGAACCCTTAATGGGGTTCCTTAGACACCCTTTACGGCCTTATAAACCATCATATTCGAAACTCTTACGACCTCGATAACCTATAGGACGAGATAATCTATTGTATGTGATACTAAGTTTATTAACTTCGCGCACCGCAAATGCTCCAGCTAATCCGGCCGGACCAATCATCAGAATCACATACAATATCTATATAATCTAAATCTCTACTTCCTATCCATATATCATCTCTATATATCTATAGACACTCGAATTTTTAAGGGGTGCCCCTTCAGGGACCCACGGGAACGTAACCTCTCTAGGGTACCTTCCCATCTAACACCCCTCAAAATTTTAACCCGATACATATCCCTAACCCGTTGAATATATATCGAACTCAGAACCGAGGATGCGAAAGAAAAACCGCGCGGAATCCAAAATCGGTATCTATAAATAATAAAACGAGCTTACTTATATCGTTTTTCTATCTCAGATTCGATTCTAATTGGGAACGAATCCGATCTGAGTGTAGTAAGTAAAGTAATAATATGTGTATTAGATGTTATGGCGCTCCGAGTCGCTCTCTCTAGTCTGGTCGTTCGTCAATACAACCTTCGTCTTTTTGACCCCAGTGGTTCGTGTCGCGCCGAATCCTTGTTAGGTCCTAAATGTTCCGCTCGGAAAGCTAGCCACAAGGGCCGTAAGCGCAATTATTTGGCGTCGCACCCTCTGGGGTGGACCCCCCTCATTATGTACATCCACCGACTTTAAATTTACACTATTCTAGTTATCCCAATATCTATAGATGGAATTCAGTTTCCAGACCCCTATATACTCTATCTCTATATCTATAAAGTGTGTTTAGAGTGTCAAACTGATGCCCCAATATCTACTTTCTATATTTGTATATATATATAATATATATTTTGTTATAGTCTTTTAAACCTTTCTATAGTTATTACTTGCTATTTATTTAATTTAAGTTTTTGTTATTTCTAGGTTTCCCTTTTATTTTAATTATATATTTCTCTCTTCTTATGAAGATGTATTTTAAATTCTCGGAATTAGGGTTATAATATAGTTTATAATCTTTCGGGTATTATTAGAAATCTATAAATTGTATTAAATAAATGCATACTTTAAACATTTACTTCTCTTTCAACTCTGCCATTTTTAAATCAAAAGTATAGAGATCAGGATGCCATTTTTTGTTTTTATTTTAAACATCTTCATAAGCTGAATTGAACGACAATTGTAAGATCTTCTATGATAAGTTTTGATATGATTTGAATTTCAAAATATAATACAAAGTCAATCGATGTATCTTAAAGATTGTCTTCGGAGATTTAAATTGTTATTTTCATTCATAATTTGGTTCAATCTCTCAGTTCCGAGTCTGACCACCCTCTCTATATATAGGTTTTCTTCACTTATTAAAAATTAAAAAGAATTTTCATGTAAGTACCAGATAAGTTAAAGAGCTCTTTGAAAAGTTTCAGATTATTAAGGTTTTTATCTTTCAATAAACCTTCTTGAAAGGTGAATAATTGTCTATTGTTCTTTAACTGGCAACGAGTGAACAGACTTTCAACATCTAGAGACACCGCAGTTATAAATTCAGAAGGAGGGTAATTCTGTGTTCAGATTAATGTCGCAAGAGAATATCATTCGGTATGATTACTTATAAAGAGTTACTTAAATCATGACGCCACAATATATTTAATTATACGTGTTCTATATCTATATATCTTAGGAGGAGGATATATAATATATATATATTTAATCTATCAAATAAAAATATCACTTTCATGGAAGTATCAGGATCAACTTTTTATTTAGAAATCATTCAAATATGACCAAATTTTTATGAGGAAGAGCGATAATGAATTTAAAGCATATATTTGTAGAGAGGACATAGTTGAAGTCAGATTAAGTAGAGTAATAGATAGGCTTGTTAGCGAGCACCCAGTATCTATCTCTCTATATTTATATATATATTCATTGTTCGGAGGATTACAGAAGTAATTGTGTGTAATCAATTTAATTGCCAAAGAAGTGTAGAATATGTAATTCCCTATGGGTCATACACAAACTAACTGCTAAGTAACTTTCGGGCACCGAATATGCAATATGAACAGCCGTGTATTAGTTAACCCAGTAAATAATATGAGTTGAGCATTATCACTGACGGCATTCACATATATCCCCTCCCGTACCAGGCTGAAGAGCTAGTTTGTTTTAAACGAAATTTAGTGTCAATTTCATGTATATTTTGAACTTCTTTCGTATAGCAGAACCTTATCTTATTATAAAAACTTAAGCCATGTTGTATCAATGTGAATACTTTAATTGAAAGGGAATGACGACTAATAGTAATTAGATTTATTGGTCTTGCATAAAAGTAATTCGAAATCTATTTATGCTTATAAATAATGGTAAGCTTTTTTTGATGTTTTTCAGCAATGAATATAGTAGAACTTGCAGCAATAAATTTAAAAGAAGTGTGTGTTTTGGTGAGAATTTGAGAGAAGAGTTGGTAAGCTGCCGATATTATAGAAAGAGGTTTATGAACCGTATTCGGGTTATCGTCTGTTTACGGATGTCAGAGCAACGGTCAGTTATATTTAAATATTTTTGTGTGTTTTAGAATGATTGACAAAAGATGATAAAGCGGCTATTATTAGACCCCCAAGGGACGGGTAAACCGCAACAGAAGTAAAAGAGCATGCTCCCCGGAGAATAAAGGGAGTCTACATCGGCCTTCCCGGGAGGAACGACTAGAGAGGAGAGAAATAGAAAACGTAGACTTTGCCAACCACGCTACCCGCGGTGAGGAGTAACACCACTGTGAACCCCGCCTATCCTTTGGTTTTAGTTTAGGAGGTGATGGCGAGGGCGTTATACCTCACGACCATCTTCTCCTCCTACAAGGTGGTTATTTGGTAAAATTACAGTCTCCTCTCACACTTTCTTGATCCTCCTCATATCTCATGGACTTCGAGTCCCTCAAAATTTTTTATTTAATCATTATTATTATTAATTATTATTATTATTATTATATATTATATATATATATATAGTAATATATATTATCATTATTATCATATCATATTCATATCTAAATATAGTTATATCTCATATTAGAACTCCCTCATTCTTCGTTCTTCATCTATGTCTTCCTTTCTTCTTCTATTAATAATTAAACCTCAGCTTTATCTTTATATTCTTCAATGCATTCTTCTTCTCATACACTTTCTATAACTTGCTACTTTTGCTGCTATACTTGATCTCATGATTCTTTCTCTCTCAATAAAAAGACATTGTATAGAAATTGAAAAATTCAAAGAATGCAGCCAAATTAATTCTAATTGAGAGATAAGTCATACAAGCAACGACTACGTGAATTAGATAATCCAATTCCTTAGATACACAAGAAGATTGAGAGAAAATTAATAGATATTTTAAAAACTTAGTAAATAATTTCTGTTATTGATTAACCCGAAAAATATCTAGTACTTTCTTATAGTTTATTTCAAGACAAATACTGCAAAGAATTTCTTCACTTCACTTCATATTCACGAAACATTAGTGTGAATTTACATATTGAAGATATTGATTATACTAGTTTAGCTAATTTTTAGAAGACCAGAAATTAGAAGCACAGAAACAGAATTAAAACCTCGCACATATGACCAATATCAGCCTTTGACACAGAATAAGAAATAAGACGCAGTAGGAGATGAGGCAAAGTAGGTTCCGTTAAGCAACAAGAGATAGTCCCAGAAGATAAAATGAAGGGTGAATAAGAATCCTTGGGAGCAGCCACGAAGCTTCAAAAATTAATGAAGAAAGAAGAAATCGACGCCAGAAAGCTGTCAAATCTTGACGGCACCCAGTCCACCCCCGCCACCCCCCCAGCAGAGAAAATGAGGTGGAACAATTGGTTTTACTTAATGATGATGTCAAGTACTTTTCATCTTCTGATTATATTTTAAATTATTCTATATATAATATATATATATATATATGATAATATTAGTATATTATAATATATATAATATAATATAATAATATATATATTATACTAGCATTATATATATAAAATATATATACTATATATATAAATATATATAACTATATAGATATATATAATACACTTAGAATACTATTTAGTTAAAGTTACCACTAAAATGTTATTAAATTACTATTATTCGGGTGTTACGTGAAGCTCCAACACACTAAAAGTAACATTACTACCTTTTATTTCAGTTTGAATGAAAACACTACATGTATAATTTAAAAATTAACATTTTGTAAAAGGTAAAGTAGAAAATTATTTAGTAGTATAAATGACAGTTTAATTTTAACTATTTTTTTCTACTACAACTGTCAGAATAGAAAGAGTAGTATTAATTTTACTCTGAATTACCTAATAGTTCGCTTAAACTATTACTTAGTGTTCAATATACTATGTCTTTGAGGTTATTTTTACTACATAAATGTTTTAAAATAATTAACCATTTTCTAGAATTGTTTTTACCACTTTTTTTAAAATAATTATTAAGTTATTTACTTACTAGTACGTTAAACTATTACTTAGTTGTTCAATATACATACGTATTTTATACACATAAATGAAAGATTACAACTTTTTTTTTAGAATTTTTTACCAATTTTTTAAATAATTATAAGAGTATTAAAGAGTACGTTAAACTATTACTTAGTTGTTCAATATACTATATTGTGAGGTTATTTTTACTACATAAATGAAATTGAATTTACCATTTCTTAAATATGTTTATTTACCATTTTTTAAGTAATATATTCAGCAATTTATAGTACATTAAACTATTACTTAGTTGTTCAATATAACTATATTTTGAGGTTATTATTACTCAAAAATGAAATTGAATTTACCATTTCTAGAGGTAGAGTATTGCAAGATTTTATGAAACTACATAAATTTAATTTAAAGATACCATTTTTGATGTTAATTTTTTATCTTTGAAGTTAATCTTACTACAGAAATTTGTAGTATGTACAAAAACTATTTGTAGAATTAACTATTTTTCAAAGTAAATTATTGCGAAATTGTAGTTATGCATATTACAGTCATAGTTTTATTTACTAAAAGTATTTGTAAAATAAACCATTTCTTGAAGTAATTTCTTGTAAATTTTAGTTACTCTTACTACAGGATTTGTATTATATACTAAAACTAGTTGTATAATTAACATTTTTTAAAATTACATTATTGCAATATTTTAGTTATAAATACTACAGAACTAGTAGAATGTAATACAAATATAATATATTTATATTACATTCTACTAGGTCTGTAGTATTCATAACTACAATATTGCAAAAATATACTTTGGAAAAGTGTTAATTATACACATAGTTTTAGTATATACTAAAAATCCTTTGGTAAGATTAACTATACATTTACAAAAAGTGACTTCACGATATGGTATATTTTACATATAGTTATAGTAAATAATACTATGCCTGTTGTATTCACAACTACAATTTTGCAATAATTTACTTTGAAAAATAATTAATCCTACAGGTAGTTATAGAATATACTACAAATTCTGCAGTAAGAGTAAATACAAATTTAAAAACAAATTACATCAAGAAATGTTATGTTTTCATATTATCTAAAACATACCATTCTTTATGTAATAAATTTAAATTTGTAGTTAGTCTTAATACAGGAATAGTAAACGCAAAAATATTTGTACAATTTATTATTTTTACTTGTAAAGTTAGAATGTACAAAATAAATATACTTTCAACATTGTATATTGGTAAATTGGAAGTGTAATTAAGCGTAAAACATTTCTATCAACTGTAGCATAACACACTTTTTAAAGTAATAAATAATGAATAATTACCACTATTGAAGCAACGTCTAAGAGCATAAGAATTTCTATCGTACAGTAGCATTTGCTAATGATTTAAAAGATGGCTATTTGGATGCTGATAATGCATATAAAATTGAGAAACTTATTTCTTCCCTTGATACATATGTAGAAGCCAAACAAATCGCATTAGGTAGCAGGACAGAGTACAAAAGATTTGGGGGTGTTACAAGAGCTGTTGAAATTAATGATACTATGCAGTATTTTAGGTTAACAGATATTTTAAGAAATATATTTAACTCGAATGATGTAATTGAGAAAGTAGAAAAATACAAACTAATTAGGAATGATTTTTGTCGGGATGTCCAGGATGCTAATTATTGCAAAAGCTTTGGAGAAACTAATGACGTTATTTTGTTGTCAATTTATTATGATGACATTGAGATTTGCAATCCTATTGGTTCCCATGCTGGCATTCATAAATTGGCAATGATTTACTTCAATATTTTGGATTTTCCACCGGAGTGTAGATCAACTTTGAATTCAATATTTGTTTGTATAATCTGTAACACCATCGATTTAGATAAATATGGATTTAACACAATTTTAGAGCATCTTGTTTTAGAACTTACAGAGCTATTTCATGTAGGTATTCAGGTGCAAAATAGAAACTTAAAATTCAGAGTTTGGCAGTTCCTTGGAGATAATTTGGGCCTTAATAAGATTCTGGGGTATAATGAATCTTTCAATTCCATATATTTTTGTAGACATTGTACAAGCAATTTTATCATTAGCTAGGAAAAAAGCTGAGTACGACGCGTGTAGTAACAACTGCGAAGAAAATGGCCTCGTTTTTCACCAATGGCTATAAAAAACTGTAAAGCATTCTTAATCAGTTCATAACTTACATGTAACGATAAACACGGCAGTGAATGAAAATGCCTGACTTTCTTAGAGGGCTTGATTCGTAGAGAAATGATTTGATACTGAATATGTTTATAAGATGGAATCTTGAGCTTCTTCGTATGAGATATTAAATATAATATGAGTAAGTGTGTATTTAACTCTCTAAATTTAGTAACCTTTAAAATTGATACGTCGAACTGAATGAGTGCTCTTCAGAGAAAACGAGCATTATAATGTCAAGAATGGTCCAACAAGAAAAAGAATATAATAACCCAAGATATTGTCATCTCAAACAGATCCCCAAATTAAAGTGGAATTTTCAAGCCAAGCATACTCATCTGAGACTCACTATTGCCCCAATGTAAATTTACAGATTGAACTGATTATACCGTTTATAAAAATATCATAACTAAATTATAGTATTTTTTTTTGGAAAAATTTATTTGATCTGTAGATATTAAATATCGATATAAATATACGATAAAATAAAGATTTATACATTTTATATAGAAAAAGGATATAGTATTAGTATCATATAGTAAAAAGGTAATATATATAATAAATAATATTATATATACTAACTATACTTATTAATAGAGTATATATTATAATATACTATATATAGTATATAGTAATATACTAGAAGTATATATATATATATATATAATATATATATATATAAGTATGAATAGATAATAATAGTAATGAGATAAATTATATTCATGTTATAAAAAAAAAAGAAGTTTTTTAAAAATTGCCAAATTATTAGTAAATTATTAAAATATGAAAAAAATTATTGTAATACCGAAGAGGGAGTAAATCTACCTTCAGTTAGAAAATTGCGCAAAAATTTGAAATTATTTCCAATTTCCGCCTCTAATTTTTATAAAGATAAAGAGGCATAAATAAAAATATTTATTTTCGCATACACCTCATTTTCGTAATTTCTTCACAATATATTATATATTTTATAATATTGTGTTGTTCCCAAACAGTCTGGTTTGATAGCGCTACGAGCAGACGTAGACTGATGTGTATCGCAGTCATTATAATCTTGACGATTGAGCGGTTGTCCAATCCTGTTTTCATCCGGAGATGCGAACTATAAAGGTTGACGTCTTATCTTTTCTTTGTTATTAAATAACTCCGAAGTTTGATCCTCCTCCGCAAAGGAATGACCATAATTAATAAAAAACAGTAATAAAAATTCAATACCATGATAGATACATATCCGCCAGCTAAAATGCAATCCTTCGTATACATAATGATATGACACACTTCTCAGTCAAGCATATATTACATGTATCAGGTTCATTAGGAAAAAAAAATGTAAAAATGAATAGACTATCAAGCAATTCTGCGTGTAAGCATCCTACATATGAATCGAGGTGCATATATTGCAGTGTATATCTAGAAACTATGGCTGAATGTTAAGGAAGTAGAAATAATGATGAATGAGGAGTTGAAGGAGATGTAGTAATACGCAAAGGAATAAGTTGTGTGGAAGGAAAGTAGACAAAAGACCAAAGAGAGAATACAGGAAGTTTCAGAGGAATAAAGAAGATAGAATAGAAGTTAAATATTCAAAACTCAGACACTTAGTTTCCTGAGCCGCCAATTGAGTCACTTCACACACGAAACAACAGCCACTACAACCCATACTCTATCCTAGAGGTTACTTGCCAACCCCTCAATTATACAGTATTATTATTATTTTGCTACCGCTCGAAACAACTTCAAGTATTCACCACACAAAACCAGAATCCATCCGCATTAATAATAGGATAGAGCACCCCTCACTCACCCCATTCTCCATAATAACACCAATTTCCTCCACCCCCATCTCTAAATTCTTTCATAACCCCACTCATATACAAGTTGAATAACCAAGGACATAACACATCCCTGCCCACCTCCACTGCTAATAATATTACAACAATCACTTTTACCAACATTAATAATATTAACACGCTTCACTATCTCATACATACTTTTGATTTCATTCAGACGCCTCTACCATGGCCCAAGGGCATTGACACCTGCCATACGCCCATATACATCCAGTGAGCGATGCTTGTATCAAAACGCACCGTGCAAATCTATAAAACATTAACATACAATAATACTTCTTCTCATTTCCTCATACATTTTCAATTAAAGATTAATCCACACATCCTCTAACACTACCTAAACGCACCGTGTTCTTCACCAATCAGTCTCAGTCACTCGACGCACTCTTTCGACCCAAATACTACCAGCATATATCTTTCCCTACAACACTCCAGAAACTAATTCCCCCATAATTCCAACAGCTACCCTTACATTATAAGGGTACTATGCTTTCCTCCAATCCCTCAGAACGTATACCCTCCGAAGTCACTCAACGAACTCTTTCTACTAAAATACCAGCATCCATATCTCCCCTACAAACACTCGAGTTAAACATAATCCCCCACAAATCCTTACAGTTCCCCTAATCCCTTACCCTCTATATAAGGGACTATTATTGGTCTGAAGCAAATTAACGATAACTTAATACCCTCCATAAATTCTTTTAGAAGACATCTGACGACTGTAAAAATCAATCACCATCTCGAATCCGTTCTTGATCATTCACCAGAATTTCATTTATACGCGCGCACCTGTTTACCATCTTAAACTTCTCATCTACCTATTACCCTCCTCCTCAAAATACCCATTCCTTCATGAATACAAATTCCATCTTGCACCATTCAAACCCACACACATTCAACTTTATATAATTTGTGTATATTATTTATAAAAACTAAAACATTCGTTATTTAAAAAAAATAAATAACAACGTATATAATGTAAAATAATATATATAATATATAATCTAAAGTTCAATGTGTCAAGATGGACAATCTAGGTTGGCTAGGGAGAAGAATTGATAGAATAGAATAACTATGAGAAGGAGTGTATGGAAAGAAAGGAAACGACGAAATAAATGAAAAGACGTTGAGATGTTGTCATGTGCTAGGAGAATGATAGTCCGGTTGGTTAAGCTATGTAATGGTGAAGGTGTTGAACCGCGCCCGGCTGACGAGACCGAAGAAAAAAGTGGATTGAGTCAGTAAACGAATGTTTGCAGAGGAGAAAATGTGAGTTGGCAGAGACCGAGAAGAAAGGCTGCCATCGGACAGAAGAGATGCGGGTGTTGTAAGGGCGTAATGTTGTCTGGCCACCACGGGCGACGGGATGAACAAACCTTACTACACTTTCGAACGACTTTACCAATACAAAAGTTAATGAGAATACGTCGCGGTCCCTAAGATCATCAGGTCGGATTTTCTGAAATTGCCGCAACGAAGTTCTACATACATCAATTAATGGTAACAGAGGGCCGAGTAAGGCTGAGCGCTTCCTTTTCATTTGTCATACTCCCTATCTGCATTTTCTTTCTGATGCATTGTAACCGCACCTACTCCCACAATCTTGAAAAAAAACGAGAGTAGCAATGAATAATATACTACGCACCTATATACATAATCTATACACTAAAAATTGACATATTTATAATAATATATTATAATATATATATACTATAAAAAAGTTGTAGTACTAAATCACATATATATATATCAAATAATATAATAATAATATAAATAATCATATACTACTAGCTACACCCTATATACTATATATCAACACATCTTACAGGAATTCTCTCAAAAATTGACACTTTCATTCTAAATGATCGGACGAATATGATAACCAATTTTTACTCCTTTTCTGATCACTAACGTTCCATATGTGCAAACAAAGAACCCAGGCAAAAGCCGCCAGCCACTTCTACGCTTTCTGCAACAGTGAATTCCGTTGCTTTAAAATTTTCCTATTAAGCGATGACACAAAGATTTGTTGAAGTTTTTTCTATACAAAGAAACAGACATTTCAGCCTTAATGGATAGTACTGTTACCGCCTATAGAAGGAACGTGTCATATCGATTAACGATAACAATGAGTGTGGCACACAGGAACTTTGCCAACTAACATGAATCTTCAGAGAGAGCATACCGGGCCACTGCAGAAACGTAACTGGCCGGACAGCATTGTTGGCAAACGCTCAATTACAGCAGCACGGA
>JABUQX010074490.1:12500-27305 GCA_015478945.1 Trachelipus rathkii | reverse complement strand
GACTAGAACAATCTATTGCTTCCCTTTTGATAGATCTAGAAAAACCGTTTGATAGTGCTGCCGCGGGAGGCAAGTCTGCGTGGGAAACCGCTTGGACAATCCTATTATGGCGTTGAACCCAAATTACTTAAGAGTGATACGTAGCTCCTACTGTCACTAGTAAGCATGATGCCGTACAGTAACAAGCGTTTGGCCTTAGGAAAAGTTTCAGTGTACAACGCGGAGTGAACAGGGAGAGTTTTGTCTCCTTCTGCTGTCTTATAATATATATGATGGGTGTATCCGAGAGGTTGGTTTGGAGGAGGATATCGGAATTGCTATGGCATATGCAGATACATAGCAGTTGTGACAAGTGACAGAGCGACCTTGCAAAGAGCGTTGGATAGGTGGGGAGACATATCTGCAATAGAGAAAAGAGTTAAAAATTAAATAAGGAAAAGACGGAGTTGATGAAGATCTCTAGAGAAAGAGAGTGTGCTTACCATTCGTATAGCAGGCGGAAAGGTTGAAGGAAGGGGAAAAATTTACAGTACCCATGGGCGTTGTTACTGTAAAACGTGGACTGGAGAAGAAAATGGCCGGAGAATGAGGAGCGTATAAACGAAAGGTTTTCGAATAGTGTGGGACAGCTGTATGGATTGCTGAAAAAACAGGCATGTACCGAGGATTTAGCTTATATATACGACAATACTAAGACAACTCTCGTATATGGGTCGAAAGCTTGGACTCTTACCACCAGAACAAAAAGCAAAATTGTGGCAGCGGGGAAATGAGAGTGCATAGACTGATAGCGGAGTGACGAGAAAGGAGCGAAGAAGAAATTATTTCAATAGAGATATAAAAATAAGTATATGCGCGACTGGTGAATAACGAGGGTCCATTGATTGGATTCTGATAGCTAGCCACTCAGAACATAAAGTAGGTGTGATAGTGATGCTCTCAATGGCACCATGTCGAAGGACAGAAATGAGGAGAGATACCCTGCGAGACTCTGCGACTGGCAGCCAGAAGGAAGAAGACCTGCTGGGAGCACCAAGAGAAGATGAGGATCGGCTGTCTGCAGTACGTCGATGGTGAAGCGAGGAAAGATCTATTGCCGAGGTGGAAGAGAAGGATTCTAACCGAGAACAAGATTCCTCATGAGAGGTGCTTTGCATAGGACAGGGTCTGTAAACCCTAATCGTTCAGCCCTTTGTGAGAAAAAGGTGAGATATATTACTATAAATAAATCATTATACTATATATATATATATATATATATATATATATATAATATAATACTATATATATAATATTATATATATATATATATACGATTATATATATATACTATTATATATATATATATTATAAGCGTGCATAGTGTCCATCCTATTTATAAGAAAGGTAGCCGCTCTGACGATTCTAACTATCGCCTTATAACTCTCACTTGTATTCTATCTAAGATCTTTGAAACCACTCTCAAATCTCTCTTCCAGCATTCATCTGGAATCTCATTCCCCTTCTTTCTGCATCTATCCAGGAATTGCTTTCGGCGCTCAGAGGTTTCTACTGGCTGATATCCTTTCCTATCTAACCGATTAAACTTTTCCGCCCACCAATTAACTACCGGCTAACAGACCTGTATGTGGGATGGAACGCTTGACATATCCAAAGCATTTGACCGGGTATGGCAAGTGTTACTACTTTCCAAGCTCCCCTCCTTTGGGTTTCTTCCATCTCTTTGTCTAGTTTTCTTTCAAATCGTTCAATATCTGCTGTTGTTGATGGGGCTACTACTTCTTTTTCTTGTCTATAGATTCATGGTCCTCCCAGGATCCATATGTCATGTCTTCTACTTATTCTTACTGTTTCATTAATGTACTTGCCTCCACCATACATATTCATTAACTCTTATCACCCATATGCTAATGGCCACGACCCTTCATTCTTTCAAATCTATCTCAAATCTGACTCCCTCTTTTTCTTCGTAGCAATTGCATCTTGTCTTAATCTTTCCATTTTATTTTCGCTAATCTGGATAGAATTTCCCGGTCTGGCCATCTCAACCTTGTGAAATTCAATTCATTAAAAACCCAACTTCTAGAAATCTCCATCTCTAAGATACATTCTCTTTCGGCTGTTCTCTTGTCTATACTGTTGACAAAATATTAAAAACAATGCTTGGCCTAACATAAACAAAAAACAATGTTTTGGAAAACGCTCAATATCACACCGGTTGCATAAGGGCTGCCCAAAGAAAAACCGGGATCTTTTTAGGACGCGTAAGACTTTTTTTATCCCACTCAACCTTACTCCTAACCATACAAGGTTTTTATCTCGACCCTTGTTTGGGAGTATGCTCCATATCTAGGGGAAGGACTCTGTTTCACCCAGCTTTTGGATAGGGTCGAGTCAAAGGGCCATAGGCCTAATAAAACTGTTCTATACTTGTCTCCGAATTACTCTGGTCCACTACTTTAGCGACGCGCCTCGTAGCACCAAAGTATGCGTGTCGCACCATGAGTTTGTGTGTTGACAATCACTTAGTAACTCCAGCTTGTTTGCTGCGGTGCTTCACTTCTTTCCAGCCACCTGGAATTCGGTCGAATTTCTCTTCCATCTCTGCTGTTTTCGTGCTGAATTCTTAAATCTTACTGCCACTTTTACAAGCCTAGCGTTTTGCTCATCTACGAAATCTGCGTTATATGACGACATGCTTGTGATGCGCTTAACACCCCCTCCTTGACATAGGCTCCGCCCATGAGTGTGCTGAGCCAACTGGTAAAGTTCTCATAGTTAAATAATATACTATTATATATCACTATATACTATATATATTATATACTACACTATACCGACTACTATATATATACTACTACTATATATATATATACTATATATACTATATATATACCTATATATCATCATAAAGGGTACCAGCAAACATTTGAATTTTCCTTGCTAAATCATTACTCACAAATTAAAATTATGTAAGCGCTCTTCAGAATCACTTATGGTGAATATTTTAGAATCTAGAAATTAATATTGTTGACCAACCTAGAGAAGACCAGAGACGACGAGAGCTAGAAGAAGAGAGAGAACTGAGAAAGACGAAGAACGACGATGACCAGACGGACCGAGAGACTCGGATCGACGAGACGAGAGTCCGAAGCAGAGAACCGACGCGAGAGACCGAGAGACGAGACGACGGCCGACTACTCAATTTCAAAGCCTCCTTGACATGCCTGTAAACCAAAATAAAATAAATTCTTTGAAACTCGGGCCAAGTGACAAAAATTGCAATCCAAATGCATGCCATCTCAAAGCACATTCTATCTTAAGTCTTTTGCCCCTTGATATATTAAGAAGCTTTTTACTCAGGCTTTTTACAGTCTTTAATGTGCAAATCGTATTCGTGACCACTCTCTTTTAAAGTGATAAAAACTATAAAAATAATTAATGATTTCCCCAAAGCTTACAAATGCAAAGCCATAAATTTGTTCTTTAATCTTAAAAATATATATATATCACCGCCTACCATATATCGAATACATATAATATCATACTATGATATACTACACTATATACTATAGGTATAATATAATCATTATATATATATATATCCTATAGCTATATTATATATATATATATACTTAATATTATATACATATATTATCATATATATACTATATACTACTAAATTATAAACTACTATACTATTATAAATATAAACTATACTATATAGTATATATATATATATATATATATTATAAATATACTAGTTATATAATATATACTATATAATATATATACTATCCTACATTATATTACTAATTACATATACTATATATTATAAACCTAAAGCTATGACACTATATACTATAATATAGTACTATATAATATAATATATATATACCATATATATAATAATTATAAACCTAATAATAACATATATATATATAATATACTATAAATATAAAGAATAAATATATATATACATACTATATACATATATATATATATAGTAATATATATACTATATATATACTAATACCATATATATACTACACCTACTATAGTATTACATAATAAAAGTATATTACACTACTATTATTAACCTCTATATTAGTACTCTCTATATATATTACTCACTGATACCTATACAATATTAACTAAATATATCACCTATATATCGAGTTATATTATACTATATACCTTCCTTATTCTAACAATATATAATACCGGGTAACGTAATATACTATAGACTATTCACTAGTATACTATACACTATATACACTACTTAGCATATACGTTAATATATACTTACCTAAAACTAACTACTAACCTATCATACTACCTACTACTATAGCATTAAGCATACTACCATACTATATACTTACTATACTCTACCTAATATATATATATATATACTATATATATATTTGGCCGTTTGAAATTCTGAGTGTCAGGCGATGAACAAAAAATATTATTCAATTTAGATTTCACCTTGTAAACAAGTGCGCAAAAACAAATTTCAATAACGAGGGCGATCCAGATAATTATCCTTGATAATGCCGATGCTTTAACATGGACATAGCTTTCACACCTGATCTCTCTTTTGAACTATTTTCCCTTTTATCTCTAAACAAAAATATAATGCACTATATTATTCTTCTAAATTTCATAGCAATAATCACATGAAGCAGCTATATTATACTACAGCACCCTCAGCTCACCCAACCAGACCCGCACTGCACGACACCAAACAACCGACCCAGGCCACCCTCCTCAGCTCCCCACCCTCCCACCGCACTACCCCGTCCGCACACTGACCCTTACAAACTCCAGAACGTCTCCTAAGCATGGCAACCCCCACCCACGACTTCACACGCAACAACACCCCGCCGCACGCCACATTAATCACCTTATATATATACTACTATCATATATATATTATATATATCAGTATAATATCATATATATATACTAGCTATATATATATATATACTAGTATATATATATATATATTATAATATATCTATTCTACAAACTAAATACACCTAGGTTCTAATCATTAGTATATAAAGGCTCATACTATATACTATAATTATATATATATTTATACTATATAATATATCACACCTATATCATATACATAATATATATAATAACTATATATTATATATATATATACCATACTATATGATAATATAATTATCAAATACTATATATATATATGCATATTTGTAGGAATACTGTACTGTGACTACCGAAGTAACTTAACTTAACTTAAACCTAACCTAACGAAAACCTAAGCCTAAACCTAACCTAACCTAAACCAACCTAACCGTAACCCTAAGCCTAACCTAACCTAACCTAACCTAACCTAACCCTAACCTAACCTAACCTAACTTAACTTAACCTACCTAACCCTTAACCTAAAAATAATTTTCTTAACGCGATACCAGTTATGTGATCAGATAAGCGTTCTGGGTTTCTGGTTTTACGCTATCCTGTGAGGATATTGATATATCCTCACAGTAACAGCTACATTTCTACAAAATTTGTCCTATATTATATATATTACTATCATATATATATATATATAATTATAATATATAATAACACATATAACTATACATAATAAATATTATATATATATATTACTATTATATACTATATATATAATATATATATAAAATATATATCCATATACCTATATATATATAGTAAGTCATATATATATATATATATATACTATATATATATATATATATATATATATACTAATATTATATTATATTATATTAATATATATTAAAATCATATATATACATATATATATAATCATATAATATATATATATATATATATAATATTATACGTTATACTACTTATATATATAGATATTATATATATTATATATAATAATAAGTTATATTATACTATGATACTAATACTATATAATCAGAGCGACTCCTGCCACTCGTGCTTTACTTCGTGCTTCATGCTACTCGTTGCTCAGCACGACGTCTAAACATCTATAGAAACGAGTCTATTTTTGCAAATTTGCATAATGTTGTCGCAATAAAAATTTTCCTCCCTTATTTATTTTGAAATTATTACATTACATAAATATAAAGGATTATGCAAAATTAAAACGAACAAATGTAAGAAAACCGCTATATTATCATACAATCAATAGGATATATATATAATCATATTATATATACCTCTAATATAACCTGTATACCATACTAATCTTCCTAGTTATCATAACTTACTATAATATATACCTAATATTATACTATACGTATACTATACTATATAAAGTAAAGGAATTAATATATATATACTATACCTATATATATATTATGATATAACTATATAAAAATATTATATATATATAGAAAAAGTAAAGAAATACTATATATATAATATATTATATATTATATATAATATATATATATATATTATATATATATATATATAGCATATAATATATATATTATATACTTATATATATATACATATATATAGTTAACTATATATATATATATACTATATAATACGATATATATATATACTACTATATATAGACATATAATATTATATATATATGATATATATATATATATAGATATAACATATATATATATACTAGTATATATATAATACTATATATATATATATATAATATAGTATAATAATATATATATATATATACTATTATAACAATAACATATATAATAATAATCTATAACTATATAGAAATATATATATATATATACTATATATATTTATATAACTAATAGTATATAAATAATATATCATAATATATATATATATTATTAGAGAGAGAGATATCGGAGAGAGCGAGAGGAGAGAAAGATAGTCGATAGAGAGAGGAGGGAGAGAGAGAAAGAGAGACGAGCACGATATTAAAAGGTTTCTGGTAGTCCGCCACTGAGATATGTACATATATATATCACTAGATATATATATATACTAAGTATATATCTATACTATATATAGTATATACTATAAATATATATATAATATATATAAATATATACATATATTATATATATATATATAATGTTCAAATCTTTTGACTATCCGTGGATCTGCGGAATGTGAGAGTCAACATCTGGAGTAAATGACTTTCTACATCGCCGCGGATGCGGCAGATGCTTAATGCGGATGTTAAATGTCCACCACACGCGGATGCGGATTTCCGTCCAAAATGCATATACATTATATATAATATATATATATATATATAATTACTAATACCATACTACTCACTATATGTACCTATATATATAATAGATAGGTCTATATATAACTCCTATATACTATATCCCACTTACCCTCTACCACAAACTCTACCATGTCATATACATCGCACTATTCCTTGAACTACACCCCGCGCTACTCTATATATATCTCCCAATATTATCATAATCTATGCTATACTACTATACTCGTCCTACTACTAGTACCTATAACTAAACACTCAATATTTACTGTTGCTATATAATATAATATACATTATAACATAACTCAATAAACTACCCTAGCATACATATTATTGACATAATGATATAAATTCTAGCTCATAACAGCCCCTTGACACGTACTTCCGGGTCCGCCGCTATAAACTGCTGGGCTCCTACATATCACAGACATTATCTACTCAATACTATATTATAACTAGCTATTACTAACGTTATATATAATATATTAAATAACTACACTACTATACTTATACTAATATAGGATCGATATTACCATATATAATATCTTAACTATACTTATATTATTATACCCACAATATAATACACACCGGTAGTCACTCCCATGCATATTCCTGCCATAGCTCCTAACCTAATATATACTATATAATAGTATTTCGGACGTATTACACTTATTAGTTCAAAGTATGGTTACGTAAAGTGATATCATCCCCTAAAACAATACAAAAAAATGCTATTATAATAATATATAATCACTTAATTATTACCTTAAATTCCTCTGATTTATAGCGAAATTAAGATATATATATAACTTATCACTAACTTACCTATACCTACTAAATCTACCGCTATATAGCATCCCTACATAAATTATCTATTACTTACAGGACAATCTAACTATTATCCCTCTATGATAATACGTATATAATATAATACGTCTTAATAGCTAACTATTTCCAAATCGTATATATACAATCGAGCGACATATTTATATCATGTATACAGACTATGAAATATTAATAAACATACTACACTACTTCATATTAATATGAGACGATCCCACTGCCCATATATATATCTTATATATAGTATTTAAGTACTATATTATAGTCACTAAGTCATTAACCACCATAGTCCTATTATACTAACGTCATTGAGCATATCAGATTATGACATGTATAATATAGATTAAATTTATATCAAATCTTTTTAAATTATCAATGTTTTATGTCTCTTAAAACTTATTGTTATTAACCAAATCATTAAACTATTTTTATTACAAAAACATATATACCCTTACCTAACATAAAAACTAGATAATATATATAATTATATTATACCTTATATATTACATCTATGCTGATAAGCTCACGCCACTAATCATCCAACCATATCATCAATGAGGTATAATCCTCACAAATCGCCGATATATTCCTATGCAGCTCTGATATATAGGATATCATATAACTATACCCTATAATCTATTATATAATATATATATATATATATAACCTCATAGATTAATATATATATATAATATACTCATATTATTTATAAAACATTAACCAAAATTAATTCTTGAATAGCTAGAACCCTAACAGACTTAGCAGAATATGACTCTTCAGGTTGAGCTTCACAACATCAAACAAAGGACTTCTACGTTGATGGGACTCCAAAGATGATCTATTTTTTTCATGGGGAGAGGTTGTGTTTATTTATTTTATCACGACGCCTCTAAAGTAAAATTAATATCCCCCATTATAAATTCTGTGCTAACATCTATGTTTACTTCTCCTGCCGTTTTATTATAGATTCATCACTATTCATAGAAGTAATTCAATATTTTCCTCTTTTTATTGTCTTGATACAGAAAATTTACAGATTCCATGTTGTCGATATTTATTTTAATGGTCTTAGACATTTTACTTGATAAATAAAATTTTGATGGAACAATGGTTGAGATATGTCAACCGTAATCTTGTTGACTAAATTACGTCATCAAAGATCCCACCGTTTCAGCCATTATATACTTTGTACAAGTCATGACACGTGTCTTATAATAGCAATTACTTATTGGTGGCGTCGCTTAAATTTATCGGGTTTCAAACTTTTTTAAGAGCCGCAGTAGTTGCGGAATTTTTGTGTCGTAGATTCTAGGCACAAATAAGTCAAGACTATTGTTTATACGCTATGACACTTCTTGAAATGAACTCGAGGCAATTAGGGATACAGGACTGATAAATTACGGTGATTTTTCTCCTCTTTGACGTGCTGGGTTCATAGGGCTATAGGTTAAAAATATCTCTTTTGCTTTCTTCAAATGCTTTATTAATTATGAATGCAAGCGAGTCATACTTCGTAAACTGCCTTTAAACAGTTGCTAAAAATGAACAACTTAAACTTCATCTTGCTAATGTTGAGGGGGAGCAAATCCGTAGTGCTCGTAAAAATAATGCAGAGAGGGGTACCAATTTTTGTAGTTTTTAATATCAGATCTTTATTTCTGATTAAGATTCTGAACTGTGGATCAACTTGGCAGAAAAAAATATTTTGTTTTCTGTTAATATTCTTTCCTTTTTTCCACCCGACTTTCGAGGAATTTTTATGTCATATGCTAAAATCTTTAATTTATCTTATAATACATTAACTAAATACTTCCCTTCTCATTGAAATTTTGCAGCAGTTCAGTTCTCTGATTGAATTTTCTTTGCTGTAAAGTAAGGATATTTTAATAATTCTCCGAGAAGTTCAATTTTCTTCCATTGACTGTTGGCGAGAGAAACTTTAGGTTTTACCACACTTTCTAGTTTGACTCTTTAAAGCTTCCATTAATTTTGGGGCACGTGCCACTTTTGCTATTTGTCTCGTTTTGTTTATAAGATTTGCTACAAGAATTTTGTAAAGTGTGAACTCTTAACTTCATGCATGTAGTCAATATTAACATCATCGGAAAATAATTTTCTCATTCTTTTATCATATTCGACTTGAAAATCAAATTAGGTTTCTTTGTTTTGACATTCAATAAAATCTGCATCACATTGATTAGTACCTCATGTTCTTCAAAAGTGCTGATCATATTTGATGCATTATCCATAACTATGCTAATTACTTGCATCATATTATTTTCGAATTCTTTGAAAACATCAACAACAAGTTGTTTGGTAAATTAACTGAAATGTTGCGATTTGTTTCTCTTACAACTAATGTTTAGTAATATTGTTTTTATCTTCATTCATATATCCAATATTAATAGCAAAATAATTTTAAATGCGTAAAGCGTCTCTTTAATAATTTTTAGCTTACTTTTCGGTTATATATACGCTTCTACGCTTATTCTAGAACCATTTAACTATTTTACGAATATTTTTTTTCTATCTTAAAAGACTCCCAGTTTCAAAATTGTTTATCCTCATCGTCTTTAAAACCTCCTTTTACAAAAGGAAAAAAAAGGACCCTACCTGTAAGAACCTTTACAATCGATTGTTTCTCGAAATTTTCACTCGAGATAGATAAATCATTTTTTTTTATGACTATTCAAAATAGTATCAATTTTAATCGAGTTTTTTGAGGTCGAAGGGGATGTCCTGAGTGGCTTAAGTAATTATTATTTTTAATTCTACAGTATGCTATATATATAAATATATATATATAATAATATATATACTATATATATAATAGCCGAGTTGCTAGTAAGTTGCCAGACTACTACTACCTATATAGATAATATCACCGCTATTATACTACATATATATATACTAAATATTGTATACTATATGCTATATAATATATATTATATATATAATATATAACATACTACTACATTATACCTTTACTCATTAAGTACTATATATATACGAATTAACACTAGTCATCAACCAATTATTATATAATATCACTACTATATAATATTTTACGGTACTATATATATATATATATATAATATAATTATTATATAATATATACTTATATATTATATCATATATACTATATATATTATAATATAAACAAAGTTTCAAGTTTAATAAAAAAAATATACAACTATTTGATCTTAATTTTAAAAATATTTAAATTATATATTATTATGTATATATATATATAATATATATATATTATATGTACATATATAATATATATATATATAATATATATATTAATATATATAAATATACTATATATATATACTATAGTAATACTATATTAATATGTATATATAGGTCGTTGCACTCTATATCATTAATATATATATATTATATATCATATATATATATATTATATATATAATATATATATATATGATATATATATATAGTAATAGGATAATAATACTATTATATATATATAATATATATTATATAATAATACATATATATACTAGTATATTATATAGCTATATATATATATATATATATATATATATATATACAGTTTATAATATACATATTACTAATATATATTATATTATATTTTATATATATAAGTATATATTATATATATATACTATATTATATATAATATATATATATATTATAATATATATATATAATAATATACTATAGTAAAATAATATATATATATAATAGTATACATAGTAATATATATATAATACTATATATATATATATATTACTCTACACTTATATATATATAGATATATATATATATATATATATATATATAACATGCAACGACTTCCAATAAAAATCATCAGAAAGAAAATCCTAAGAAGTTTAATTTTTAAGGAAAGTTTTAATTTAATCCTTTCAAAACAATTCATAACTGTGTGTGGAAGTTTGCATCGAGATGACAAGAGGAAAGATTGAGCTTGTGAAACATTGAAAACAACGACGCCAACTCTTCATCGCATAGGAGAAAAACAAGATCAGCAATCACTGTTCGAAATACAGAAGGTCATTGTGAGACTTTTATATCACTTGGAAGATTATTAAAATGAAAAAATAATAACTGATGAAATTATCACCTTTGAAGAGTATATATCTCTCTCTCTCTCCATCTCCAACTCTCTCTCTTCCTTTCTCTCTCTCGCCTCTCTCTCTCTCTCCTCTCTCTCTCTCTCTCTCTCTCTCTCTCATCTATCTATCTATCTCTCTCTCTCTATAAAAGTGTTGAAATGATAATTAAAAGTAATGAATGAAAAGGAAAAAGGAGAGCAGAGGAGAGATAGGATTCATAGTACATAACCTTCTTGAATATCATATGTTAATTGAATGAACGAAATACATCTAAAATAGAGATAAGACTCAATATATATATATATTATATATATAATTAACTATATTATATATACTATAATATATATACTAAGTATATTATAATATATACATATTACTATTATATATAGTCTTATATATACACATATATTACTACTACTACTAAGCTATATATATATAACATAAATAGTACTACTACTAGTATATATATACTATAATACTATACTATATACATATATATATATATATATATTATTATATATATATATATATAATATATATACTACTACACTATTTGACTATATAATAATAATACTAATATATACTAATATAGATATATATATAGTATATCATATATATATAGTATATATATAATAATATATACATATATAGCGACTATTAAACCTGTCTGACACAAATTCCATTAGTTAATTGTAAATTGAATGAACGGAGAACATCTAAAGGAGAGATAGGACCTAACCTTATTGAACATCAGTCTTCATTGTTTAAATGAATGATTGGAGAACATCTTTAACAATTTCAACAGAAAATATAAAATGGGAATTAAAGATAACGTTACAGTGTAAGGGATTCATTCCGAAAAGGAAAGTTTTGAAATTTTTTTTTTTTTCAATTTCTGAAACGAAACTTTGCATTATATATATATATAGCGCTTAATATATATTTTGATATTCATAAAAATATTCCTATATGAATGCATGTGAAGCATGTACATATATGTGCATTGGCAAAATGTGTATATGTTAATCTGCTATTTGAGTAACAAGCGTGCCTATAATGATAATTAGCTGTTAAAATTGCGTATTTGTGTACTAGATTTAGTATAATTAATTTCTGCCTCGAAATCGGCATAGCATTTAGAGCAATATCTAAAATCATGAGTTTTCACAATATTTACCCAAAAATTTCCTTAAGTAATGTTAAAGTTATTCAAATTCTTAAATTAAATGTTAAAATATATTGAGTATAAAATAATGAAACTGCTCTCAATTAGAACTGGTAATATTATTTTTTTTCCTAGTTTATTAGCGCTCGATTTGTATATATATAACGCATATTTTCATCTATATATATATATCATCATATATATATAACTATACTAAAATATATATATATTATAATATATCTACATGGTACACAAGATAAGGCTTTCAAGAAATAAGATTGTCATCAAGGGGCAGAAATTCTTGCCGTTTTAATCTGTTAATGAAATAATAGTAAATTAATTCATCACTACGCATAAAAAACTCCCTTCTTCATTGGAAATGTTATAATCTTTTAAAAATATTATCCAACTTTAACGAAAGAACTCGTTTAACTATTATTCTTTCTCTCTCCGTTTTTTGCTTCTTATTGTCTTCTTTCTCTTGCTTCATCTTTCGCAGCTGGTGAACTTTTTCATTTAAATTTTGCTGTTCTTCTTTTCTACACTTCAGATTTGTTCAAATTTAGTGTCTTGTTTTCTCTTATAAAGCAATTCGATCTTGTTTGTAATTTTGCATTGCTTACTTCTGGAAACTTGTAGTTTGATTTGGTAAACCATTTGGTAACAACCTGCATCATTCTCTTATGCTGTGGGAGTGGCTTAATCAGCTATCCTTAGTAAATGCCAACTCTTAAATTAACAGTTCCATTTCTCTAAAATATGTTTTTTTTTAATTTATCGAATCTAATCTTGACCTTCAGATTCGAAAATTTTCAAATTCTGCAGAATATTACCAGCATGGTCTCAAATAGGAAATTCTCGAAATTTCTTCTCGAAATTTTGGTTCTTTGTAATTTTAAAAATCGGTCAATCTTTTCATACTGCATTAAATAAGTGGTAAAATGTTTTGTTTGATTTCATTTTTATTCCAATTCTAAATTATAAGATGCTAAATGATAATATTCTAAAATAACTGAACATTCTTTTTATTAAAATAAACAATTTCTAAAAAAAAAAAAATCCTTTTAATTTCTATTTTTTTAATTTATCTTCAGTTCAGACAAATTTCCTTCGGAAAATCATATTTTATGCCATTTTTACCTATCTCGATTTCATTAAAAAAAAAAAAAAATACCTAAATTTGAAAATGGTAATGACAATCAAAATTAAATTCCCCAAAATTTAAAAAAAGGAAATTAAAATTAAAATTAAATTTCCCTAAATTTGAAAAAGGAAATGAAAATTTCCAAGTTCGAGTATCATTAAAATTATACATTAACACTATGTAGCAAAAAAGATTTTTTTTTGTGTTTGCTTTGAAAGCATTATTTCTTAACTGCTTCTGTGTAGAAAGCAAAGAAAAATAATATCATTGTCTTCAAACTTTTCTT
>JABUQX010074490.1:0-7500 GCA_015478945.1 Trachelipus rathkii | reverse complement strand
CAACCACCCTCCTATCCATTCATGATCTATTGATCTAATGATTCAAGTCATATTTTGTATAACATAACACAAAAACTTTTTTTTTTTTTATTTTTTTTTTATTTGCTCTAAACATTTTGTTTTTACCAAAATTTTTATGCTTTTCACGTTTATAACTTAAAAAATTTGAGTTTTTACGTACCCTAACGCAGTAAATCAGTAAATCAGTAAATCAAACCACCTACCCTACCCTCCCCACCCACCCCAGGATCTATTGATCTATTGATCTATTGATTCAAGTCACATTTCGAGTATCATTTTGGATAAACATAACATAAAAACAAGTTCTTTATACACTGATCAACGAATATATGCTAACGTAACAAAGTTTTCACATTAATAAAGCTAATATAGCATTATCTGAACTAAGAATATAATATACAACAACAAACCAAACATAAGTTACGTATGAATAAACTGGAAACATCAACAAAGTTCCACACTTAACAACAGTAAAGTAACTAACATAGCATACAAAACGTAAGCTATTCACACTTTTGTGAAGCATATCTATAACATGTCAATTAAATTTACCATAACCTTACCTAACTACCAAAATACCTAACGGGTAAAGACAAACATAGTAAAGTTTTATCCTCTGTAAAGCTAAACTATGAACATAACATTCTTAACACACAACAACCAGGCAAATAAACAGCTATCATTAACAACTTAACCAATAAAGCGACCATAGAAGGGAAGTAAAACAAGTTTTCATTTTTATAACATATAATTTTCATTGAAAAGAACGTTATATAAAAACATATGTTTTATTTTAAATATATTAATTCATCTAATCATAGGACATAGGATTCAATAAAAGCTGGGTAAGTTCTATATATCTCTTCAGAGATTCAACACCCTTTGAAAGGATGTAAGTGTAAATGCGTTCCGCAGCATTAAATCATTTTCTGCATATTTGGTTCAACAGCACTCATTCTCTCGTTCCAGAGAGAAGTAAACTCGTCCATGCTGATAGTTATTAGCGCACTCCTGTATACCGCATTATAAGGGAAACCACATGTTTTGGTGTAAATATCGTAGATTACACCATGGGCTATATGCATTAAGTCCTCAAGTATGTCAAGGTCGTTATGATGCGATGTTAATTCATTTTTTTATTTTAAGCAATGCTGTAATATTTACAGATGTCCGAACTGTGAAACCTATACACGTACGCCAGAAGGTCGCGCCATCATTGGGTCTCCAATAGTTGCGTACATCGAAGCTTTTAATATTGTCGCACGACGAGAAAACAGAATCTATTCTATAGACCTCTCACGCTGTCTCCCAGCAGATTGTGTTCACTGCGCGTCAATTACATTAGATGACGCACACTTATCTCTTACCCATGCTGCTGCGATATCGATAATCTTGATGAATTCTTCAACACAAATGAATAAGCGTTTATTATTTGAACCTCTGGCTGGAATACAAGCAATGTATCGGTCTCCATTCGGTTTACGAATAAAAATAAATGACACATCGTTTGGAATAGCGAAACTCCTCGTAAAGATATCAACAACAAGCGTAGAGATGCGGGGAGATGTCATCGTACCAGCACAGCGGAAAATGTCCTACTGATGAAAATAGAGTGTATAAACAATATTTAAATGTAATGAGATTCTTTCTTTCAACTAATTAAAAGAAAGTAAACAAGAATATGACTATACGCGAATCATATCAGTTCAAAAGTGCATATAATCTCGCTAGACAACAACAACAAACTACTAACATTAACAAAGTTCCATGAATAGGTTACGTTTTATACTCGTATAAAACGTAACCTATTCACACTTTTTCAAACATCTCGCTAACACATCAATGTTAATTCTACATTAATATGGTAATATTTAACAAAACTTTAGCATAACCCTGTCTAATTATCATACTGACAACTTTTATAATGCTAACGTAACAAAGTTTTTTACATTAACTTCCGTAAATTAACAAAATTCATCATAACTTTACCTATATATCATAATTCCCAACGAATAACTGCAAACATAACAAAGTTTTATCCAAACATGACATAAAAATAAGAAAGTTTTATCCAAACATAACATAAAAATAAGTTCTTTGAATAAAATATCATAGTAAAGTGTAATAGTTTACTGATTTCAAAATAGTAAATCAGTAAATCAGTAAATCAAACCACACGTCCCAGCAGGCCCCTCCCCACCCATCTGCCCGTGATCTATTGATCTATTGATTCAAGTCATATTTCGAATATCATTTTGGATAAACATAACATAAAAATAAGTTCTTTATATACTGACCTACGAATATATGCTAACGCAACAAAGTTTAGCGATTTCAATTAAAGCTAACATATCATAACCTGAACTAAGAATATAATGTACAACGACAAATCTAACACACCTTACGCTTGAATAAACAGTCAACATTAGCAAAGTTCCATACTTAACAACAGTAAAGTAACTAACATAGCATACAGAACGTAACCTGTTCACACCTTTTCAAACGAATCTGTAACATATCATAGGTATTTTTACCTTAACATAGTAATATTTAACAAACATTTACCTAATTATTAAACAGACCAACGAATATATGCCAAGGTAACGAAGTGTTTCACATCAATAAAGCTAACATATCATAACCTGAACTAAGAATATAATGTACAAAGGCAAACCTAACATAATACCTCACGTTTGAATAATCTGCTAACATTCAGCAAAATTCCTTACTTATCAAAGGTAAAGTAGCTAACAGAACATACAAAACTCAATGTATCCCCACTTTTCCAACATATCAGCACCAGTTAAAGCAGTATTATCTAACAAAATCCCTTAACCAAAGTGACCAATCATCAAAGATACCAGCACTTGAACTATGAATTGGACGCTATCTTCATCAAAGTGTCACTCATTCCGAATATAAAATCATTTAACTATGAATAAACGTAGACATTAGCAAAATTCTCGCAGCAAAACCTAACATTACTCAGCAAAATCTTAACCTAGGGTCGCGTTTCAAACACATCATCGTCAGTTAATACAGTAGCTAATAATCTTACGAAACTAATCATATATCTTACAAATCAGCGTTAATTTCACATTATCATAGTAATATTTAACATAACGTACCTAACTCACCAATAAACAGTTTTCATTAACCAAGTTCTTTGCTTATCAACGGTAAGTAAATAACATTGTCCATAAAACTTAACCTATCCTACTTTCGGAACATTACGCAGTACCTTCGGTTCGTTAGGCTTACACTATAGACTTATCATTAGTGATACTTGCATGTTTATACAAAAACTTTCACGAATGCGCTCACTCATCAACATAATCTCAATCTTTACGACACATAACCGACCAATTTTCAACGATGAGCCCCACTACAGGGAGATCACCCCAGAGCGATGCGTGAAAACCCATCACTATGTAATAAAGTACCTAAAGCAACACATCTCCTCCCGAGAGAAATCCCATGGGAATGCCCCCTTGAAAGGGTGTGAATCAGCAGATGGGGGATCACCCCCTAAGGGGGTGTAAGCGGGATTTGGGCCTCAGTCCGAAGATCTGAGGCCTTACCCCTAATTCGGATGTGAAAAACTTTGTTACCTTAGCATATATTCGTTGGTCTGTATGATAATTAGGTAATGTTATGATAAATGTTTGTTAAATATTACTATGTTAAGGTAAAAATATCTATGATATGTTGCAGATACGTTTGAAAAAGTGTGAACAGGTTACGTTCTGTATGCTATGTTAATTACTTTACTGTTGTTAAGTATGGTAACTTTGGTTAATGTACTGTTTATTTGAGCGTAAGGTGCGTTAGGTTTGTCGTTGTACATATATTCTTAGTTCAGGTTATGATATGTTAGGCTCTTTTATTGATGCCTAAAACTTGTTGCGTTTAGCATATATTCGTTAGGTCAGTATATAAAGAACATATTTATATGTTATATTTATCCAAAATGATACTCGAAATATGACTTGAATCAATAGATCAACAGATCACGGGTGGATGGGTGGGGAGGGGCCTGCAGGGACGGGTGGTTTGATTTACTGATTCACTGATTTACTACTTTAAAATCAGTAAACTATTACACTTTACTATGCATATTTATTCAAATAACTTATTTTTATGTTATGTTTGCGATCAAAACTTTGTGTTATTTGTCATGTTGCGATAAAAACTTTGTTATGCTTTGCCAATTATTCGTTGGAGATTAGATATTTAGTTAAGGTTATGTTGATGAATTTTTTGTTAAATATTACGAAGTTAAAGTAAAAAAAACTTGTTACGTTAGCATTATAAAAGTTGTCAGTATGCATAATTAACAGGGTTATTCTTAAGGTTTTGTAAATATTACCATATTAATGTAGAATTAACATTGATGTGTTAGCGATATGTTTAAAAAAGTGTCAATAGGTTACGTTTATACGCTGTGTTAGGTACTTTACTGTTGTTAAGTATGGAACTTTGTTAATGTTAGTAGTTTGTTGTTGTTGTCTAGCGAGATTATATGCACTTTTGAACTGATTTGGTTCGTTCGTACGTCGTTCGTACGTCGTATTCTTGTCTACTTTCTTCTGATTGCTTGAAAGACAGAATCTCATTACCATTAAATATTGTTTATACACTCTATTTTTCATCAGTAGGACATTTTCGCTGTGCTGGTACGATGACGTCTCATGAACATCTCCCCGCATCGCTACGCTTGTTGTTGATATCTTTACGAGGAGTTTCGCTATTCCCAACGATGTGTCATTTATATTTATTCGTAAACCGAATGGAGAACCGATACATTGCTTGTATTCCAGCCAGAGGTACAAATAATAGACCCTAATTCATTTGTGTTGAAGAATTCATCAAGATTATCGATATCGCAGCAGCATGGGTTAAAAGCATATGTGGTGCGTCACTGCATGGTATCGACGCGCGTAGTGAAATATCTAACTGGAAAGATAACGTGAGAGGCTCTAATAGAATAGATGCTGTGTTTTCTAGTCGTGCGACCAATATTAAAAGCTTCTATGTATACGCAACTATTAGGAAGCACCCATTGATGGCGCGACCTTTCTGCGCCGTACGTGGATAGGTTTTCACAGTTCGGACATCTGAAAATATTGCAGCATTTCTTAAAATAAAAATTGAATTAACATCGCATCATAACGACGTTGACATACTTGAGGACTTAATACATATAGTCCATGGTGTAATCTACGATATTTACACCGAAACATGTGGTTTCCCTTATATGCGTTATTACAAGAGTGCGCTAAATAACTTCAGCATGACGAGTACTTCTCTCTGGAACGCGAGAGAATGAGTGCTGTGAACCAAAATATTCAGAAAAATGGTTTAGTGCTGCGGAACGCATTTATACTTACATCCTTTCAAAGGGTGTTGAATCTCTGGAGATATATATATAGAACTTACCCAGCTTATGTTAAATCCTATGTCCTATGATTATATGAATTAATATATTTAAAATAAAGCATATGTTTTTATATAACGTTCTTTTCAATGAAAATTATATGTTATAAAAATGAAAACTTGTTTTACTTCCCATCTATGGTCACTTTATTGGTTAAGTTGTTAATGATAGCTGTTTATTTGTCTGGTTGTTGTGTGTTAAGTATGTTGTGTTCATAGTTTAGCTTTACAGAGGATAAAACTTACTATGTTTGTCTTTACCGTTAAGGTATTTGGTTACAAAATTCTATTCAACACACATATATTATTTACCATTACACTTCTTCGTTTTCTATTTATCTTACTTTTCCTCATAACTATTCTGATTTACAAATTAATATATTTATTTCATACTTAACTATTAAACACGTCTATCTTTCATCTTTTTCTTGTTAGGAAAGGTTATGGTAAATTTAATTGACATGTTAGAAATATGCTTGACAAAAGTGTGAATATCTCGCGTGTTTGTATGCTATGTTAGGTACTTTACTGTTGTTAAGTGTGGAACTTTGTTGATGTTGCCAGTTTATTAATACGTAACTTATGTTAGGTTTGTTGTTGTACATTATATTCTTAGTTCAGATGATGCTATGTTAGCTTTATTAATGTGAAAACTTTGTTACGTTAGCATATATTCGTTGATCAGTGTATAAAGAACTTGTTTTTATGTTATGTTTATCCAAAATGATACTCGAAATGTGACTTAAATCAATAGATCAATAGATTAATAGATCCTGCGGTGGGTGGGAGGGTAGGGTGGGTGATTTGATTTATTGATTTACTGATTTACTGCATTAGGGTACGTAAAAACACAAATTTTTTAAGTTATAAACGTGAAAAGCATAAAAATTTTGGTAAATACAAAATGTCTAGAGAAAGTAAAACAAAAAATAAATAAAAAAAAGTTTTTGTGCTATGTTATACAAAATAGACTTTATCAATAGAGCAATAGATCATGGGTTGATGGGGAGGGTGGGGTGGCTGATTTGATTTACTGATTTACTGATTTACTGTTTTAGGGTATGTAAAACATGACAATTTTGCTAAAAAATATGACTTGAATCAATAGATCAATAGATCATGGAGGATAGGAGGGTGGTTGGATGGTGGTTTGATTTACTGATTTACTGATTTACTATTTTAAGGTATGTAAAAAATGACAATTTTACTAAAAAATATGACTTGAATCAATAGATCAATAGATCAATAGATCAGTAGATCATGGATGGATAGGAGGGTAGGTTGGGTGGTTTGATGTACTGATTTACTGATTTAGGGTATGTAAAACATGAAAATTTTAGTAAAAAAATTATGACTTGAATCAATAGATCAATAGATCAATAGATCAATAGATCACGGATGGACGGGACAGGAGGGTGGTGGATGGTGGTTTGATTTACTGATTTACTGATTACTGCTTTAGGGTATGTAAAACAGGACAATTTTTGTAAAAAATATGACTTGAATCAATAGATCAATAGATCAATAGATCAATAAATCAATATATCAATAGATCAATAGATCACAGATGGACAGGAGGGTGGCTGGATGGTGGTCTGATTTACTGATTTACTGCTTTAGGGTATGTAAAACATGACAATTTTAGTAAAAAATATGAACTTGAATCAATAGATCATAGGGTCAATAGAATCAATAGATCAAAATAGATGGGGTTGAGGCAGGGCTGTTGATTTACTGAATACTTGATTTACTGTTTAGGTTATGTAAAAACGTAAATTTGTAAGTTATAAACATAAAAAGAATAAGAATTTTTTTATTTTTTTGTTATTATATTTCCCCCTTGATGGTTCTGAAACCATCGTTTTCGAAAACTACAGACCCGATAACATATATATAAGGACACCAACATTGTTGTTATACGAATGTTTATTAACTCAGCCACCGCACAGGCTCCAGCACCGGTGGAGATACTAACTCGACTCCTCTGTTTCAGACTCCTTTCTCCGACTCTTTCCTTCTCTGACTCCAACTCCTTTCTCCACT
>JABUQX010074489.1:20000-50845 GCA_015478945.1 Trachelipus rathkii | reverse complement strand
AGTCTGGTGGAATTAAGTACTGAGTATATATATATATATAGAGAGAGTATATATATATAGTAAGTATCTATATATGAGAGAGATAGATATATATAATATATATATAGTGAGATAGATAGATAGATAGAGTATATATATAGATATAGATAGAGGATATAGATAGATAGAGAGGATAGAGAAGAGATCTCTATATATATATATACATTAATCTAAACTAATTGTTTAATATAATTTTTTTCATTTCTGATAAGAATGTAATGTTAATTAATACTATGCCAATATATATATATACTATAGAATGAATTTTAATTTTATTCTAATTTATGATAATACGGTATATTCAAAGCACGACGACGAGGTGGTGACAGGATGAAATATGAAAATTAGAATGATGAGATATGCCTATCTGAGCCCTTTTTATGAAGGTCGTATTACTCTTTGTTTCGTAATCCTCCTTATGGCTCTCCTGATAATGTTTGTACTCAAATTTTTCTGAAAAACCACCATATCAGTATAAAGCCGTATCCTAAGATGAACCTCTAATTGCTTCATCTTTGTGTACTCAATATTCGAGAGTATTATTTCTACAAGTATAATCGACATTATTGTGCAATCAGTTTCCCGTGGTGTCTGAAGTCGCTTTTGATAAATACTTATCTTTTTAATGATTATTTGAGTCGTTACGTTTATGTATGATAAGAAATATTGTGTATCGAGTTTAGGAATTAACTTCTGACTTGTTTGTGTGTTTGATAAAATTATTCAATCTGACTATTTATGTGTATGTAACTATGATCTAGTATGATTATATTACTCTTTAATAGACATGTTGTCATAAGTTTGATGAGTATGATGAGGTGAGTTATATCATAATTTGGAAGAAAATATCTTTAATAAAAATCATATAGAATAGAGAATCTATTCCTATAAGTGTTAATTTCACGAAATTATAAGTGTAATTGTAAATAAAGGTTAAAGATTATTAATCAAACAAAATATTTGCCTATTATATGATATATATAGTTGACTCACAATCTCAGTAGCATAAATCATGTAAAGGTGTGCTCACTATTTTGTTAATTGTGACGAATATATAAGTTCTATATAGGATATTTATATGAGGTAGTAGTCAAATTATAGTGTTAGAGTGTAAAGTATTAGTTGCTATAAAGAAATAGATATATTTCTAAAGCGAGTTATTGTCAGTAAATATACGTATGTATTTAAGTCTCACTTTTAAATATTATTGGCGCAAACTTTATTCTACTACATATAAATATAGTGTGGATGTGGTGGATGTTGACGAATCTATATACTCCTCTCCTCTCATCAGGGAATTATATATATATATATAAATAATATATATATATGTGTAAGTATTTTTTTTATAATTAAATAAATAAGTTAATAATAATATTATTATATAGATTATAAGTAATTGATGAGATAAGAAGGGGATAACATCTTATTGCAACTTATAATCCTAATTTCCGGAGTTTCCTTTGAAGTCTACATAGCTGTTATACATTGTAATATTGAGGTTTACAAGATTAAATTTTTGGTTATTATTTGTTTATTATTACACCTCAAGGGTGCTTATATATATATATATAATATTAGGCGTCATATTATAGGATCCTTTAAATTTAATACGTAAAGACACTTACGCGCAGAGATAGATCGTAATTTAGAGGGAGTTTAGGTCTTGTGAAGCAATAGATGACTTGTGTGATGGCATAATTGTTGAGAGGAAAAAATCTTGCTTCTAACTTTTCCTGCTCTTCCTATAAATGTGCTATTTTCCAAAGTCTTCAATGAAAAAATTGGAAAGAAATCTTATATATATATATATATATGTGTGATAGAGATATTTATTGTAGTATTTTTTTTTTAAAAGATAGTTATAAAATTGAAGGAGACTCCTATTGGATATAGCAGGATTGATGTGGATAGAAAATGCTTTAAAATTAGGGTTAACGCTAGATGCAAAGAGGTAGAATTTAAATTTGTTTTTTGAAAAGATATGATATATATATAAGAATATATTATAAGCATCGTCAAGGAAATAATCACATAAATAATTTGGCATGTAATATTATGATCGTAAATTCCATAAATTAGGAAACTAAGGGTAGTTAAATCAGGTATCAGAACCTATTGATAGTGGAAACTAAGTGAAATATAGGTTACTTTTTATAAACAGTATGTCGCATACCATTGACCCTTAGTTCTCATAAATAAGTATAGCAATGATAAAAATATAATTCGATTATATATATACCATAATACTCCTGTATAGTATATTAGTAACTAATTTATGCAGTAGAATCCTATTATTTTCATAATTAATTCAACATACTTATGACGGCTCTGGTTGTACTTGAAATTATGACATAAGATAAAAAAAAAGTGTTTTTTTTTTCTATTTAACATCACTCATTGGCAGTATAGCCCCATTATTCAAGAGAGCAGATAATAAATTAATTATAAAATGAATAATAAGACACTCGCCCTAAACAACAATAATTTGGATAAAGCCTCGGAAAAAAATGGGCACTAACAATAACGAACAAGTACCTGAGGTATATTCTAATATATTCCACAATTATATTTCATGTGTTAGTAGAGTAGGGGACTCCTATCTATCACTTCTATGGCCTATAAATTGTAATTGCATAGGTAGGACTTGATTTCAACTTTATTCTCCTTCAAGATCCATTTGTTACTCTGCATTACCCATATTCATTAAGTAGAAAGTCAATACTAGATTTTATAAACATACTGATATAATGTACGTAATGTTTGAACGTCTTACCTCTTCGAATGTACGAACTTAAAAATTATTTTATTCAAAGAATCTGAAATTTGAATAGTAGGTTTGTCAAGTTTATGCTCACAATCAATAATACCGGTCATTTCTTACTTTAAATGAAGAAATGAGTTTATGCCTAGTGTTTCATAGGTAATCAATATGTATGATACCCTGAATAATTACATCTCACTAGGTACTAAATTTCTTTACAATTAGTTTTAGTTTATAACTCACAGTTTAGACCATATCAATAATCCATTCACTCACCTATTAATAAATCTCAGTAATAAAAATGTAATATTCATATTTTTACCATCTATCCACTTATACTACATAACGTTTGTCACTCTACAGAAAGTAATGTTTCTCACTCAGAAAGGTCAAATACAATATTTTCTTCAATTTATGTACAGGGATAGTGATGTAAAAACTAAAATAAATACTGACTATATATGGTGTTTCATCAAGCTCACAATATAAATAAACGAATAGTTTATCATTTTGCATAGTATAATAAGTAGACTCTACAGTTGATATATTATATATATTTAGAATATGTGCAACAAATAATTAATAATTGTAAATGTCTATAATTTTTATTATTTTCCATCTTAAATGAATATAAATACTTAAATTTCAAATATATTTTATTTATTTATTTATTTTGTGCACATTTATTTATGTGAATTACATACGAGTGTATATACAGTATACTCGTACTCAATAATTTATAAGGTGATTATATATTATGGTCTCGGTTTTTCATATTAATATATTATTAATTATTTGTACCTCACAATTTACTTTCCATTTATTATATACCTATTTATTATATACTCAAATACTCGTCCCAAATATGTTCTACTCAGTTATAACACGGAGAAACTCTCTAAACGTTCATTTTCAACGTTTTTTATCTTCTAATAACTTTTATTACTTAATTTCATTTTATAAATTTTGAAATTATCCTAAATTTACATATTGCAGTTCAATTTATATTTGTCGGTTTAGGAGATTTATTATGGTTCAATATACTCTTCATTGTCTGTGTCATTCATCAGAGGTACTGATCTGTACTGCTCTCTCGATAAGGTCAGGGGCTTGTAAATAAAATGATTTAGCGAGATTGGGATGACAGTTTCGTGTCTTGCCTACTTATGTGTAAGTGATCAGTTATTTGAAGCCCTCAACTCCTCCTTCTGCCTGCTATTCATGGTCTAAAAGATTAAAAAAAATGGCGTATATATTATGAAAGGAGAACAAGTGAGCATGTCTTTTTCGCACGGTCCTTTCCTTTTGCTTTGAATTTACTCTTTGGTCCAGCGTTTGGTGAATATCAGCTGGTGCACAAGCCAACGACATTTGCCTTTATAATAGATGAAAATAGTATCTACCTAAGTGCGCGCAACAACGGTTTTTGAGATCTCTACACATGCTGCAAGAGAATGTATTACATAAAAGTTTCTATCCTTAGAAAGAAAAATCTTTCAAGCACGTACTCGTGAGAGTTTTCAACTGGAGGAATGGCGTCTACCAATGTCGCCAGGAAAAATGGCTTCTGAGTATTTCATACTCATGGAAGAGGAGGATGTTGATGTGTTCAGCGCAGCAGAATGATGTGGATGAGCGACAAGGTAATATGAGAAACCAAATGCACATCAGGATCGGCGAGCTATTCTTCCTGGAAGTATGTTATTAATAGATTAATACTATGGTGAATAAACGCTCACATAATTGTGAATCGTTTATATGAATGACTCCCTTAATGTATATCCATTTTAAAATCACAATGTATGATCTAGGTGATAGATAAATATAGCGTAATATTTATATATATTATATGATACTCAAATTAATTCGTTTATTTAAAACGCTCCTATATGAATAATACCATAATAATTCTTCGGTGCGTTATATGTGAGCAAAACACTCTTTTTTTATGTATATTTATTTATTGTACTATCGGATTAATTCTTTATGAGTTGCTTGATCTAATAAGTGATAAAATCAAGAAAATTTTAGGATTTCCCTTAATTATATATATATATCAATCATTATATATATAAGTAATTTTATTATTTATATATAATATTAATATTATAATACTCAGATAATTAGATGAGTAGAGGCATGTGGCACGATCACTTTAGAACTAAGTTTGAGTGAAAAATATTAATACTTAAATTAATAAATACTACTACTACTGATATAGATATATATATTTATACTATAATTTAGTTAATAATAAGAAATATATAAAGTTATAAAACATTAATTATTATATAATTTTACTTATAATAAATTATAAAGGTTCACGTCAATGAAGTATTAAACTAAGTCAAAAAATTAAATAAAATGGAAATAAAAAAAATTTAGGGCTAACTACTAAATTCATTCACACCAGCATAATACACCTCAACTACTACACTATAATATATATATACACCTTACACAACATAACATACATAACATATTATATATATTATATATATATTATTATTATTTATAATATTTATATATATATATTATATATATATATTTAATTTATATTAATTAATATTATATATATAATTATATATATATATATATATATATATAATATATAATATATATTATATATATATATATTTATAATTATATATTATTAATTATTATTTATTTATATTAATATTAGCCTTCATATTTATGATTATGACGTTGTGAGTACTGGGGGTGGGGGAGGTTGCACAGGCACGTATCGTATTCCGATGCGATTACCATGTGCATTCTGTGTGATAGAACATTATTTAACGTATATAGTGTGCGTTGGGTTTAATAGTATAGTAAGGATCTTTGTGATTAGTAGTATTCATATCAAGAGGATGCTTAGTCAAAAATTAGTTGGTCGTGTGACTTGCTTATCTATACTGGATAATATTTTCTCTCAATCAGTATTTTAAACTAGCTTTCTTAATTTAGATTAGAAAATTGATCTTTAGTGTGTGAAAGCTACATAGTGTTATCAGCTCTTTATTAATATTGAAAAAAGTGGTTGAATCGCTACTCTCGCACACAAATAATACCTGTGTTGGTATCTTATCTGGTTACTCCATTCTCAGGAGAAAATGACAACTTGAATGTTTTGTGATGGGCAGGTAAAGTTTTTGATAAAACGTATTTAGTCAGTGGTGTGATAAATAGTATATGTTAAAGTGCTAATGCATACTTCTAGACATAACCTCAACTAATACTGCGTGAAGAAAAGAATATTTAGTTCTCTTTCTCCTCTTTAACTCTTATATAGGTTATAGTCTAATACTAATATTTTCAATATATTTACTAAGTTACTTTGTTACTATTAGCTTCTATTACCACAAAAGGCCCCTCCCATCTATTTCGAAATTTATTAAACAAATTGCTTCTTTAATAAGAATTGCTATGAAATACCATTTGTTTATAAACCAGTATATTATATATATATATATAATATATATATATAATATATATATATATTAATATATAGTAAGTGTTATATGTGAACGCGAGGGCCCTCAATCAGCTATTCACTGAGAATATATAAGTATCTCTAGAAGATGCGCTTTAAGGTTATATGAGGGGGGGGTTATTTTGTAGTGAGTTATAATTAAATAATATAAATATATATAGAGTTATTTATATTATTGGATGAATATATAATAATTAATAATTGAGTATGCTTAAAGCTGTTCTCAGATCTCACCTAAGTAGGAGAGAAAGATGTAGGTATTATTTATATAATCGTTTTGGGAATGATATAGTTCGTGAAGCTTTCGATAAGGTGATGGGATAATGTATATATTGAACTCCAATTGTGGTTGAGGATTGCATCTCACAGAAAAAATATATGTTACTCTTATCACTAAAAACTCTCTCAAATACATCTGTCGAATAAGCATATGTATATGGTGGTTTTTTCATCGCATCACACTCGCGCACACATAGAGTATCTGGATACATAGTTAGTGCTCAGAGTAGCAGTGAAGTATACACGCAATACTGGCATTCGATTGACATTTGAAATCCCCTAATTGAACACAGTAATACTCAGTATAATTAGTCATATGTCACTCTTATTTTAGTTAGTAATAATAGATATATTTGGTGCTTACGCTTAATCTCTCACCTGTGCGGGATTATTAAAATTCGATAAGATCGCTTGTTCCGTCATACTCAATAAATGACAAATAGGAGATTACATAATGTTTCTGGAACCACTTGAAATATATATTCAAGTACTTTGATTAGTTCTTTATTGATTTGTTTTTCATATATTGATATCAGAATAATATATCTCTAATAATATATCGTAATTGGTATATTTTTTAGTCTCATTAAAAGATTTTTTTAAACATTGCTACACTTATAATTTCAATAATTATATTATTATATATATAATGTGTATATAGTAAATAAATAAAATTTGCTAAATAAAAATATAATAATGATATATTTTATATGAATAACTGAAATGAGATAATAAATAAATGTCGCTTCAGATTGATCCTGAACATAATACCTAATTCAGTAGATATTAATGTTATAAAAAAATATTTGTATATATTATTGTATATACTATTGACTTATACTATATATATATATATATATATATATATATATATATATTCATAATACTCAAAAAGATATCTCATTGACTTCATGAAAATTTAAAGGAATGAGCATATAATCTAGGTACATAATATACTATCTCAATAGGAAAATATAATTAAAATTTGTTTTTTTATACTAAATATTTTTATTATTAATAGTTATTATTCATAGATAAGTAGGTACATTAAATAGAAAAAACTAACCTTATTAATATAGATACCAAATTTACCTAATATAATTTTTTGGGATAAATTATATACATAAAAACTTAATAATATAAATATAAAACTATATAAATAAATAATACTAAAGTTATCATTAATGTCACAATTATTGGTCTCTCATGTTGTATTATATTATTATATAAGTGATTGTATGATGAGAGAATTGTATAATAGATAATGAATTAATGTTATCCTTTAGAGGTGTCAATCACTTTTGTTGAAATAAACCTCTTGTGGGGTTATATAGCAATAGGGTTTTATTATTCTGGAAACAATCCATGAAATAACATTACAAGGATTGTTTTCTCTTATTTATATTTCTCTTTTTTTTTCTATTTCTTGATTTTTTTTTTTTTGGTATTTTTTCTCTCCTTAATTTTTGCCGTGAATCCAAATTGAGAGCACATAATTTTTCATCTGTGGTCTGGATTAATCTCTGATCTCTAGTATCTTCTCTCTCAGTGTTATTATCGAACCTATTGCAGTGATGAAACTGAAAAAATCTAGTACAAAACTAAAAAAGTTATAAGTAGCTGTATAATTTATATTCTGTAGCATTATTTTAAAAATATGAGCAATGGCCAATCTATGCTATTCATATATGCCCCCTACTTCGGTGACAGGTTTGTCTTAATATATGACATTTCTCGATGGGAAAGCAAGGATACAAACTCTGCAAACCATGAAAGGAATATTATAGAAATATCGTTTATTCTCGTTTAAATAAAAACCTCTAAGTCGAAATATAATATGTTATCTCTCCCTTGATTTTGTCCTTTTGCTATATATAATATATATGTTATATATGTGCTGTGTGTACTAAATAATTTATTATATTTATTTTATATTATATGATATAAATTAAGTTGTATAAATATATGTGTCTATAACTCCCTTATTTATTTGTACTGATACATAATAACCATAAATACAGTATTATTGTATAAATGTGTTTAATGTTGACTGACATGAAACAATACAAGAATATGAAGGTAATAAAAACAAGTATCGGATCATAATCAACAGAAAAAATGTAAAATTTGTTGACCAGTGTAATTATTTGATGGTGTCACCGTTGCAACGTTAAATTTAAACTTTTTGTTTGGACGAAACCGATCGATATTCTTTACAAGAGTAACTTCCGTTACTTACGTAATAACTTGTAACGTCCTACTATTTATCTCTACATATACATACAAGATATAATCGGCTTAGGAACTTGTGTTGAATTATATATTTTTCTTTCTCTAGTTGGCTATTAAATAGCTTAAAAGTTCTGAAAATTTACAGAACTTTCATTCTTTACCCCAGTTATTTCATTAGAGAGACTTTGTTAGGAGTAATATGTATATTTTATATATGAATCGAATTCTTCCTTAAACCTTTACCCCAATGGGATAGAGGTCAGGGCAATTTCTATCATTAACTAACTCGCATTATGCATATAAATGTAAAGGCATGTTTATTAAAAAAAAAATTGTAATATAAATAAGAAAGAAGGTAAAATATTCACAATTCCCCGAAATTAAATAATTTATTAATGTATAATACGAAGAAACAAGATGATATTATTAAAAGGAAATTTTCTTCTTGCCTTCTGGGTTTTGCGGCGTTTATAAAATATTAATTTATGAATTAAAGATTTTAATAAATTTAATTACTTAATGGATTATGCTAAGTAATTTATTTATAAATTATTTCAATGCGGTATATTTGTTAAATTTACTTCAAAAGTTTGTAACAAATATATAAATTAAATTTAAAAATGGAAAAGGAATAGATAAAAAAAATTTTTTTTTTACTTTCAAGTCATTACATGAAATTTTTAATATCTTAAGAATGACTTAATGTATAGAGAATAAATTTGTTATAGTTATTTTTATTAATTATCTTAGAACATAAATTTTTCTACTATTAACTCATTGATGTTCAAAACAATATTTAATCATTAGCTGCATACCTGTTCAATTTTTTAATTTAAATGAATTAATATAAATTTATATTTATGATAATGGTGGGTTCACTGATTGATAATAAATAATACAAAAAATATTCAAAATCATAGAACTAGGAGTCTAAAATTTCAGAAATACGTATACCAATATTATAATATATTATATATAATAATTATAATATAATCTATATAAATATATTAATATATATATTATTATATATATATAATTAATATATTAATCATATATATATATATTTATATATATATATATATATTATATTAATATATATATATATATATATATATATATATATATATATATTATTATTAATTATATATATATATATATATATATAATATAATAATATATATATATATATATATATATAATATAATGAGAGAGAGAGAGAGAGAGAGAGAGAGAGAGAGAGAGAGAGAGAGAGAGCGAGAGAGAGAGAGAGAGAGAGAGAGAGAGAGAGAGAGAGAGAGAGAGAGAGAGAGAGAGAGAGAGAGAGAGAGAGAGAGAGAGAGAGAGAGTACCACGTGGTCGATCCAGCTATCACATAGTTAAAGCATTTACACTTTTAAACCTATTTGAATCATTTTTATTTGAATTTTAATTATTTTAACTATTTTTATTTGAATTATTTTTATTATTTACGTATTTTTATTATTTTTATTTTATTTTCTGTTATAACATCTCTCATCCTGAGAATCACAAAGTGAAACTCGAACCGAAAAATCACGTGTAGGATTCCAGGCTATCGTTGTTTATTCTCTTTAATTTCCAAAATTTTATCCATTTTATTTGAATTATTTTATTCATTTTTATTTGAATTATTTTAATTATTTTTATTATTTTTAATTATTTTTATTATTTACGTATTTTTATTATTTTTATTTTATTTTCTGTTATAACATCTCTCATCCTGAGAATCACAAAGTGAAACTCGAACCGAAAAATCACGTGTAGGATTCCAGGCCATCGTTGTTTATTCTCTTTAATTTCCAAAATTTTATTCATTTTATTTGAATTATTTTATTCATTTTTATTTGAATTATTTTAATTATTTTTATTATTTTTAATTATTTTAATTATTTTGCGTAACGTAATTATTTTCATTAATTTAATTTTAATTTTGGTATTACGGACATATTAACAGGAAGGTATAAAATAGGAAGAAGTCAAAGCTAAACCAGACATGCGCATCTCACACAGCGGAGCGAGGAAGAGAGAGAGAGAGAGAGAAAGAGAGAGAGAGAGAGAGAGAGAAGAGAGAGAGAGAGAGAGAGAGAGAGAGAGAGAGAGAGAGAGAGAGAGAGAGAGAGAGAAGAGAGAAGAGAGAGAAGCAGTATATATATATATATAAATATAATATATATATTTATATTATATATATTATATTATAGTATGTAATGATGTCTAAAGCTGACTATCATTGTAAAATCTAGAGAACGCAGCTACCCTACACGTAACAAATTAAATATTTACTTAGGTAATCAGCGGATAAATTACTAAAGGAGGGTTTTATAATATATTAATATTTAATATTTTATTTATTATTTTTTTTTTTTTTTATTGCACGATTTATTTTTGTTGAAATTCAAGAAATTCTTTTTTATTATATTCCCTAAATTATAGGTAGGGCTACGAGCCGAACGGGGGGGATAGAGAGGGGGACGTAAAGTCCCCCCGTTGATCCACCGGGAAGTGCACGAGAAGACCCCGACTACTATGCACATCTTTGCGGTTTAACCCATTGGTATTATTCCTTTAGTTATAAAATAAAATATAAAAAAAAAAAATTTAATTAACCTTAGAGGTATATTATTTTACTTATTTAATTAAGCAAGATAAAAAATTTTTTGTTTACCTCTGAAATAAACGTTTTCAAATAATTAAATTTATAGATGATAAAAATTAATTTTTTAATACTCTTTACTATTCAAAAATATATAAAGCATCTCATCTGTAGGAGACAATTTATTTTTAAACAATATACAGTACATACATAGAATAAAAGATTAAAATAATAATCTAATAACCACAATTAAATATAATAAAATTACATATAGTTAATGAAGAATATGTTTTGCTATTATCACACATTTTAGTTTCTTTTTGTTTATGAAATAGTTAGTCAATTTCTACCTTGGCTTTACTTAAATATTAAAAAGTATTTGAAGTTTAAAATTTGCTGAAAGAAAATAATGGATCCACCCCTAATTCCCTTCAGAACAATAATAAAAAGAAAATTCAAAAACATTAATAGAAAATACAGAAAAAAAAAAAAACCCTTCCTTAGAATTTCCGTCGAGCACTTCTCAAATCTGCAATTTTGTTTTGACTTGTAGGTGGCTACGTGGTTCAAAATTAAGTTTAACCACTGATGTCAGCCTCTTAAGACAACTCTGACCATAATACCTATATAGAACTTAATATAATATCCATTCTTAGTCTACGTTAAACCCTAGTTACCTATATCATATAATATCCCCATATAATTTATCCCTTATATAACTCATTAATATACATATAGCTTATCCTCGTTAATACCTCCATATAACGTACTACTTAAACCTATATATATAACCTTAAAACCTATAACGCTATATAACCTATAACCTAACCTTAATACACCTTAGCTCATACACTATAATTCCTCAATATACTAGCCTGCACTAGCCTTCACCACGACCCTCAGTCAAATATATAAATAATATAGAAAGCCATCACCCATGCGACTCAAGCCAGCGACTCTGCTTGACTAGACAGTCACATACGCACGAACGCGCCCTTGAGTCCTGATCAAACTCGACCTGTCGAATTCTTTACACTCCAAACATAATTAAAAACTATGAAATTAATACTACATTTAAGCTTGCATAGGTATATAAATTCTTAGGGTACGTGATCTTTAAGTTATATATCCGACAGATATAAGGTCATGATAGGTACACGAATAGACTATCTGTTAATGGAACATTAATAGTTCCTCATCGAACTTAATATTTCTGTCACATTCTGCTCAAAGGGATTCTACCCTATAATGGCAAAGCAAGCGTAAAGGACTAAAATACTCATAAAAAGTACTACTAAACATCCGGTTTGGAATCTGTAAGAAAGGAACGTGGCTTTGAGAATTCTAAATTCCCTTTAAAGAAAATAATTTTGTTCATGTATTGCTGGGACGGAAGAGCCAACATCCCAAAATTTTGTGAAAACGGTTAAAAATATCACACCCGACACTATTGTACTACAGTAGATTATAACAAGTATTCTCCGCGAGGTAATGAACGTTAAGTAACTTCATCGATATTACCTAAAATAACGTAACTTCATTAAACCAAAATTCAACCTATACACCATAACTAACTAACCATAACATATAATATAATAATATAATAATAATAATAATAATATAATAAAATAATAATAATAATAATAATAATAATAAATAATAATCAATAACAACAACTCAATAGGATAATTTGGAACATATAGCTTCTCTTAATATCAGAAGATTACAATATACTTATTAAGCTCTCTCCAAACCATTATTTACAAAACTAACTATATCTAGTATCTGCTCACAGACAAAATGACTAACACTTTACACTTACAAAACTCACTAAATGGTATACAAATTTCTGAAAGGGGGCTGACTATTGCAACACACTGCAGAATTAGTTCTTTTGAATGGCCCCAATACAAATTATATGATATGCTCAAACTTAGATGACTTACATATTTATGAGTTAGGTGTCTAAAGGAATTGAGATGCATGTTAAATGTAAAGTCTATATCAGCGCATTGAGAATATTATACAAATAGGCCAATAATATCATAATACAATCTAGTGTCTGAGAGAATAATAAGAATTACATCAGTGTTTTAAATATGAATCAATCTCAATTTATTTGATTGACTGTTCTATTCTATTGGAATGCCATCATAATATTGATTGAATTACGGCTTTTTGGAATGAAATCACCTTTAGATTTGCTCATTAACTCTACACTGACCCCACCATCGAATAAAAAATGAATTGTTCAAGATAAATTATAGTAACCTGCTTCCTCTTAGTTATCATAATTGGACACCAAGGGCGCCGCATGTCGCCCTAATAACAGACTGCAAAGAATCAAAATAGAATCCCACGCACAACCTGCAGGTGCGAATATTACTCGCACCAGCAGAGTCTCCACATAAGGCCCGACCATAAGCATCTACCATAGCAGTCACACTGCCCGCGTCCGACCCGCCGCGTGAGCACCATGCAATGCGACAATTTTTCCAGAGACAGTTACCCGCAATAATACCATGCCATAACTTAGCGCCATAATGAGAGCAAAGGCTCAGACAATAATATATTCGCGACGAGACGGAAAATTAGATAAATAATATATATATTTACATATAAACAAAGTACAATTAATAATAGACACATAATTTTTAATATATCACATATAATCATTATAAACATTTCAAGAAATTTCTTTTTTCAAAATATAACTAATATTGAAGTTGAGAGATGGCATTTAAATATAAATTTATATCAATATATAAACATATTTATATATTAAAAAACAATTTTCGACTCGAACCAGTAAACAATTTATATACCTAACGAAAGGCATATATAAATTTATAAATAACACATAATTGGATACTAATTAACAATATAATTTTATATACTAATACTAATAATATATATATACACTATATTACTTATTAATAAATTATAATTAAAATTTTATATTATAAAAAAGTATCGGAATTAGCTGCTAAGAAATAAAATTATTTTTTTCTGCTTAACTTTGAAAGTATTTTTTATATTATACACTCAATTTCTAAAAATTGATTATGAAAATATGAGATCAGAAATTAACATATTACAATAATTAAATCACACTATTGATAAGCAGTAAAGAGCAGTATAAAATAAACATAATAACACAACTTAGAAAGGTGTTAAACTCCAATCATTAAACAACCTAGAGGAGCGTAAATATATAAAGTAAATAGCTCTGATATAATTAGTTTATTTACTGCTTATTATCTAAGCTTATAAACATTACTAGTCACTATATCATTGCTTATTAATCTCACTCACATGCACTTTTAAAAATCACATTAGCTATAATATATAAATAATACACTCAACATAATCAATTAATACAATACTCCTTAAAGAGATCAAGATAAAAAGCAGTTATAAATAAGAAACTAATATGAAGGAGAGATGTTAACACCAATAATCACCTAAGGGTATTCGTAGATAATTGTCTGAATACAAAAATATCTCCTCAATTATTGTTTTCATATATAGAGCATATTAATCCTACTTTAACTATTCTGACTTTAATTCCTATAGCTATTAAAACATATTAATCACTGCACTTTAAATAATCTAGCATATTATACATATTTTCTGCTTTACTGATATTTTATAACTTTTCTTGCACTTACACTATGAGTTTTTAACTCATAATATATTAATTTAAATATACACATTTATATTTATAATTTAATTTATATGAGTTTTTAAATATACTTTTTATATTATTAATTTATAATTTATTATATATTTATAATATTAATTTATTAATTATTTAAATTATATTATCTAATAAATAAAAAATTATAAATATTTATATAATTTGTTAACTTTATATTTATTATTTTAAATTTTTTTACTCCTAGGATTACGTTAAGAGCTACACCCTTGACCATTTTCCTACATTAATTTATGAAATAACTCAGACTAATTGCACATCAATAAATGACACATAATAATAGTATAATAACATCATAATATTATGAAACAATATCACACATATCTAATATGGTGACTACTTAATATGGATCAATCAACATTCACTAACTCAAACTATACATATTAGCTAGAAATACTTAATGTTAATTTCGTTTTATAACGTCTTAAATAAACAATAATAATACAATACGACAGCACACATACAAACGCACCATAAATAATAATAATAAATAATAAAATTAATAATATAATAATCAATACATACACATAACATCAAATAATAAACTACACAACTCACCAACACACACCACACACACAACTAATAACTAATAACACAACCCAAATCAACACCACATAAAATCAATACTACACTCACAATAAACAACAATGAAATATTTGACATACATTACATAATCACATTCACCAATCAGTATTATACGATAAACATCTTCACACACAGTAATTATACTCACTTAACATCCCAGCAAAGAATATACTTGACGCATTAGAATATAACAAACTTACTAACTCTATTAAATAAACATTTTATGTCATTTATTAACAAATCTCGCACTATGAATCCCTCGCTCTATATCCACATACTTACAATCTAAATTAATAATTAACTAAAATTCATATTATATCAACAAATCAGTATACAATAACTAATATTCATATAATAAATTCAAGTCTATACAATAACTATTTGAAACACATAAGAAATTATTATTAACTGTTTTAGAGAAATATTATTATAGAGAGTATTATATATAAATATTAAATTATATAATTATAAGTATAAGTTTAAAATAACTTTTTACTAAAATTTATGCAATTTTATTAAAAACATATATTTTACATACCTAAAGCAATAAATCAGTAACACAAACTACTCACACTAGTAATAAAAATAATAATAGCACATTCAACTAATAATAATAATCAAAATAAGTACATATAGCATGACATAGTTATATAGTTCATTATAGATTTAACGTATAGCATAACGAAGAACATTATTTAACTATCGTATACGGTGTAATAAAATTAATAATAACAATAGGTACTAATATAATACAATAAAAATGATATCTAATATACAGCACACATAGAACTTAAACATTAACATTTAATATTATAAAATATTAAAGAATATATATATATATAGACAAATTTGAATTAGGATAATTAGTCTAACACTCATTATGCAAATATTAACAAGTATATAAATTTAATATAATAATAATAACGCAATATATTTCTATGCAGAACATGCTTTGATGGCAGATGATATGAGTTCAAAGGCTTGGTTGTATTTAGAAATTAAATTAAACATTAATTAAATTTTATATTTTTTTTCTAATTTTACAAATTTCAAATATTATAATAACTAAGATAATCATATTGACTATTAATTAATCCATTCAGAAGAAAAACAACTAAAACATCATAAATAATAATAATAAATGCCAGTTTTTACAATACAGATTGTATTAAAAGTACAATACAAAATAATAATCTACATTCTGTAAAAAATATGATGATATAGAAATGGATAAATCTACTGGTAGTAGCTCAGTGAGACTATATTATCTGTATGATGAGGATGTATCACTTTTTCTCGTGATCTCACGCGGGTCGATTAGACTATATTTTCCAGGTAAAAAATATATTTCAAACTGACCTTTGTCTGTAAAATTCTGTGTGAATATATTTAATTATACGATAAACTGTTATGGCCTTAATATTTAAATTTATCTCTTATGTAAAATTTAGGATAAGATTTGGAGGTTGGTTTCCGATTTTGTAGGTTACATTGAGAATTGAGAAGAGGTGTGCGTGAGTAGGGACAGCTTTTGATGATGGCCTCTATATTACTTAAGTCTTACAGAAAGATGCGAGAGGATAGAGTAAGTTAAGTACCTAGATATATATCTTAGGATTTATTTGATTATGACATACGAGAATCGCAATTGCTTAGGTTTTGAATATTGAAAATATTTTGCTAGTCAAGAATAAGTTACTATCATGAGCATTCGTGAAGAGGAGATATGCTAGGAACTTTATGCGGTATCTTACCATAGTAAGTGAATAAGTCACCCAGTGTAAGAAGGGAACAATGTTACCTTCTACAGTTTGTTAAAGTGGCCGGAGGCATAAATCCGTATCTTTAGGTTTCTTTTAAAATATAGTTGTGTGATGCGCCTGTCATTGGGGAGCTCATATGTTTGATATTGTTCAGATGGGCATTGATGGATGATTCTGGTCCCATTTGCGTTTACGCCACCAGTATACAATAACCGGGTGATATGTATAAATCACATGAGTTGTATCTTTGTTCGACCATATCCTGAACCTGGAGAGTAGGAAGGTATAGTAATATTAAACGCTTCACTAGAGAACGCAGAGGCATTTGAAATTAAGTGAATAGTTAATTTAAAATTTAAGAAAGTAAAAATTAAGGATAAAATTTTTCCTAATTTTTTTTATAGGAATTAGAAATAATAGTATAAGTATATAATACAATTTTCTCTATTTCAATTTTATACTCAACATGATATACATGTATTCTTCGATCATATAAGTATCTGCTAACTAAGTTTAGTATAATATATGTATTCTTTATAAATGAGTCAGTTTGTATATATCAAGATTTGTTAATCTAATAAGTATTTGTATAACCCATTTGCAGCCACTATTCTAGATTTATTCTAATTTATTAAATTTAATAAATTTTTATAACTATCGTTATATTGATTTCTGTTGCTAAATTATGTATAAGATGTTTTATTAAAATTTAAAGATAGCTTATTAGCTCTATCCATTTCAATTATATTTTTTGATTAAATGTGTCTGTATGCTTTTAACGGGATAAGTAGACTCGGCAAATCTTTGTCATTTATTTAAAAAGATAGAGGATATTCATGAGCTCAGCAAATAGAGACTTGAGAGAAAAAGCTAGTTACATGAGACTTAATTCAGAAAATTCATTTGTTAATAATAGTAAGTAATAAAAAACGGTCCTAGAATTTACTGGGGAGTATATACGTACTCACGATTGTATGTTTTGGAATGAGTGTGGAGTTGAATTTAGTTTCATTTAGTTTTACGTATTGAGATCTCTACTTTTAACAAAAGCTATTTTATAAAATACATTTGTATATATAGTTATGTCCCTTATCAAAGCCCTATATTTTAGTTCATTATATTTTACTTAATATGTATATATCATTAGATCAAATCATAGTCAAAGCACTCATTTATTATAAGTGAAATATTCTATTAATAATAATAGCAGAGAGGAGTCTTTAATAATAATTTTAATATACTTATACAATTATTTCTATGAGTATAAGCGACATTTTTTTTACAGGTTAAATATATAATGACAAAGCGTAAAATATGAGTTATTAGCTATCTACGCAGTATATGACATCCGATACACTTTTACTACATTAATTCACACAATATGAGTTGTAATCATTATAGAATGAATTTGATTTTTGATATAATATTAAATTTCTCTAAATCTTGCAAATATGATACTCAATCTTTATTAGATTATTGAGATCAATTAACTAAGATGCATCAATATAAGTTTCGTGGTCTTCAGTTAATACCTTCTACTTAACACAATACGTACAGATGATAGTTTCGATGCAGAGAGTCTTCGCGAGCTAGATATCTCTAATTTGAGTTATAGGCAAAGGTTCCTTTTTTTGGTATATTTTACATTCGGGGATCCTTTTTGCCATCTGGCCTCATGAATATATTTTTGGCTTGCCATTGTTTTTGAAAATAACGTAGTACTAAAATAGAAAAACTATTGGAATTCGTACTATAGAACTTTATGAGAGCAGAATCGAGAGTTGTTATGTTAGAAGCGGTGAGTGGGTATTAATCAATGTCTATGCGAGTCTCTGATGTAGTATGTCGTAGGATGAGTTATGCTCGTTGGTTGAGACGATGATAGTAAATGTAACATCACATTTTTGTAATGGTTTTTAACTGTAACTCTCAGAGTAGACACATATGTCTTCTTCAAGCTGTACTGTAATTAAACATGCGCTTTATCGTTATCTTCTGACATATTACCGGACGGTGAATCTGCCGCTGAAAAAGGATACAACTGGAAAATGTACTCGGTAGTATCCCATGAGAGATGAAATGAGTATTGGTTTCAATATTAACTTGATGTGTTTGAACTATGGAGGTTTCGCTCGTTCTCCTCACTAGATTTTGTATTTTTACCACCACTCGCATTTATGTTGAGCGATTGTATCTGTTAGTAATATTGCTAGATAGTACAGCGTTTTGCTCTGTATATCGATCTGGTTTCTTCGCACGAGCTAATAACTGTGGTTTGTCTGGTCCACGTTGTATATATTGCTGAACTTGTGTTAAATTCAGTTATCTAGTAAATATATGTTAGTGGACTTTCTTCTTTATATGTGTGTTATTGTTGAATTATTACATCATTGATATGAGTACCCAACATACTCGATCCTTCGCTAGGACCTTTGAGTCGAGAGCAGATCCTGCGAACTTTGCTATTAAAGTAGTGTTTTCTATCCATGGTGATGCTTTCTTAAGAAACGTTAGCTTCATCAATGTTTAAATAAATTGTCGCTAATAATCTCACACTATCGGTATGGTCTATTTAATATAATGTAATTGAGAGCCTTATTCTTTCAAGTGTTATCTCGTGTGAGAGTTTCCATCGTACTTGATGAGGTGTCTTAGTATTAGAGTTGATGTAGTAATAAGCATCGTTGGATATGTTAGGTGACACTATTAGGGATTTATTGAATAATATGTGACTTATACTCACGCCAGCATTAAGTTATTACAGGATTTTACATTAGGGAAACTTTGTGGCATTCGCGATGACACTCTATAATTACAGAGGGACAATGAACTTAAAATCACATATCCGAATTGATTCTTATAACGAATGCCAATGTTCTCACTGTTTTGTGAATGAAAAGTCAATATCATTTATTATTTCGTCTCCAATATTAATTGTTATTTGATATCCAGCAACCTCTTATAGAATATGTGTCTCATCAGGATCACTCTAGGTCTGTATAATTATAAAACACGTGGTGTGTGTGACGATACTCGTGAGACACCCGAAAAAGGCGAGATATTCGAAATAGGTTTGATAGAAATATCTGCGTTCACTCGGACAGCATACGTCGACGTAGCGAGTACGGTGAGTCTACCTAAAGACCGAGATAACAGACCGTAGCTTGACACACGTACCGGCCACCTCACAAGAAAGGTAAACTACTTGTCCTGTCCTGTACACTCTATCTCATTTTTGTAATACGTAATTCGTATAACCTCAGTAACATTTGAAGGAATTTCAGATTTCGTGAGGCAATAATCAATTCTCGAAATTATATTATATATTTATTTAATTAATATTATATTTATATAATAATATTATTATTATTAATCATAGTTATTTTATTCTCGAAGAATTATTATTAGTTCTATATATACTGAAGAATATACTCATTTATATTTATGACTATTGATGTATTATATTTATTATAGTAGCTTATAAATCTAGACCTGGTGAGATTATATAACTCAAATAAAGGCTATATCCTAATTTAAGAACTATAATTATTAGGCTACTTAACGATAGTTTATATTGCAACCAATTTTTACAGATAAAAAGGTCAGTTTATAATAATTATTTGACTCATGGATTATAGATTACTAATTTGACTATTGGGAATATTAAAAAAGGAATTTTCCAAATCTTTAAGAACTCATGATAAGTAGTTATTTATATCAACATACATTTTATATACTCACACACAGAGAGAGTAATGATCTAAGTTTTCAGTATCTGTAAGGAGTGCGGGTTGTTTGTGTTTTCTCGTGATGGATTGTCAAATGAACATAGATAATAATAATAATAATAAAGAAATCCGAATTATTTAAAAAACTTTTAGAATAATTATATTTTTAGATAAACATTAAGACAAATTAATATATATATAATAATGTATAGTGATCTCTGATGCGAATGATTTGAGTTATTAATTTGATCTAGAATCGAAGATCATGTTAAAAAGTATTTTAAAATAAAATAATTAAATGAATTTAATGTTAGCTAAGAGAGATCATTTATTAGTCTTATTTTGATTTAGTTGGTTGAACTCAGGAGTCAGAACAATCAATAATTTAATGTATCTATGTACATTGTGCTATAATGCATAATTTGTAAGGATAAAGCAATGAGTCAAAAGTCAATTTTGGTAAGACATCAATACGCCTGACATAATTCATTCGTAATGTAAACGCAAGGAGGGTGCTAGGCTGGATACGCATCACTACTAACTCGCATATACTCCTACTGATTTATTGCTTACTCAAACTTAAGAGGTTGCTCATAAAATTAAAATCACTCTAAATATTCTTTATAATTATAAAATATTCAGAGTAAAATGTGAATTAAGTTGTTACTCATTATAAAACTATATAGTTATTAATAAAATATTTAATAAACAAATAATAGTATTAACAGTTAATAATAATTAATCTTGAGTTATTATCATTATTATTATAATTAGTATATTATTATTAGATAGAATAATTTAAGAAACTTTGAAAATTTTTGTTATATATTTGATTGAGATAATATTAAAATGTACGTTTTTATATTAAAACATAAAATGTTTTTTAAATAAATTAATACATTATATTGATGGAAAGTAAAATATATCTTGACGTGTATATGTATAATAGTAATCTGTGGTGTGAGTGAGGTAAGTTAAAAATATTCCGAGTATCAGTCTAACGTCTAAATTTTAGTTGATGTTGAGTATAGTAGTGTGTTGTATATTAGTAGATGTAGTTAGTGTTTATTGAGTATGTGTGTGTGTGTATTAGTGATGTTGACGTGTGTATGTGTGTGGTGTGTGTGTGTGTGAGTGAGTATGTGTGTAATAGTTTAGTAATAATGATTAAGTGTCTATGGCTAAAGTAAGTGGCATAGAGTGAATGTTGTAATTAAGTGCTACATAGATGAATGTGTGTATTAATAAAGTGTCCATAGTGATGTTAGTGTTTACAATATTAAATTAACTAATAGGCATTGAAGTAAATAACATCATATAAGTATATATAAATAAATAAAAATATAATATAATTAAATAAATAATAAAAATTAAATAATAAAAATAATAAATAATATAATAATAAATAAATAAATAATAAATAAATAATTAATAAATAAATATTAAAAGTTATATTAAAACAAAATAAAAAAGATTAAGGTATAATATAAGATGAATAAACGCGTCTATTTTGAAGTATTAATGATTAAAGAAACAAAGATAGATAGTTAGCAGATAGAGATAATACGCACGTAATATAAAGCAGACAAGATTAAGCATATAAAGACAGAAGGTGAAAGTGCTAGTAAATGTCTAGAATATTAAAAACGAGAGACACGGCTCATATACCGTGTAAATCGTAAGGTGTGAGCTCAGGTAAGTATAAACGTTAATCGTACTAACGTTATCTCGTCCACTCAAACTTGAGGAGCTTATATCATGAGAGATTATAGGTATGTAATGTATGTGAGAATTATAAGCTTAATATAATGCCTTATGTTAGAGTTTGAGAGAGTCAGTATATAAAGCTAGAAAGTTAAATGAAGTAAAGCAAGTAAAACATAAGCACTCATACTTAATTCACCTGGATGTTATAAGGTTAACACCTTACTATTAGTTATTTCACTCACACTGCCTTTTAAAGGTTATGTAATAGTTAATGTTTTTTAATATAAAATAACTAATGTTAGTAAAATAACATGAAGTAAGTCGATATCCATTTACCTCATTTTTTTCTCTTACATATACCATTTATTATTTATAAAATTTAAATAAATATTTAAAAAATATTAAGTAAAATAGTATTAAGTGTAAAATATAAATAAATAATAATGTTAATAAATTTAATATTGTAGTTAAAATAATAGGTATCTGTAAAGAGTTATCAGATGATGTGATGGTAATGTTATTTAATAAAATGTTTAAGTATGGAATAAAAAATGAATTATATATATATATCTCAGAAGCGACTCCTACATACTCGGCTAGTTCGGAATAAGAAATCAATTTCAATAGTAAACTTGGATTAAAGATAAAGGTAAATAAAAATGCATAGAATTCAAGAGGTATAACGATCTTATTACCCTCAAATTTCGTAATTTAGTTTATTGCACTATTATATACACTCTCTCTCGCGTAGGTATATTGGCGGCCTGCGGCGCACGCAGCGGTCGTGGGTTAGAGCTGATAGAAATTGCGCCTCGATGCACGCGCGGCGGGACGCGGCGGGCTGGGATGAGCGTGAGATCGTGACATGAGACGCGGGAGGAGAGTGAATCGAGAGGACACTTGCACTGGTGATAGAGACTTGAGAGAGCGATATGTGCTTGTGTCGCTCTGAGAGCGAAATGCACATCGCGCTGCGATGTTGAATACATAGTTCACAGTTATTCTTAGTGTGGACACGCACTGTGTCCAAATCAATAAACATCATGAATAAAATAAATGTGAGAGTAGAGATATTACGCCTATCACAGTGAGAATTCATCAGAAGATGAATCAGCATTATTTTATGAATCGAATTTTGGCACTATAAGTGACGTATCATCAAAAGATGAGTCTTCGCGCAGATGATGCACTAGATCTTCATAGTTCGCAGACATAAATTGCGCTTGTGATACGGCAATTTGTATCGTCTCGAGGTGTCGCTATCGAGAGTTGAGGCGCATGTAACGTTCGAGGCGCACTAATACATATGTTAGAGACGCATCAATTATAGTAGTGTTTAGTGAGTGACAGATGTATGAGTATTCTTGTGATGGGGTAGTTGCACTCGATGAGAGTGTAATTAAGTAATATGTAATGGTTGTGTGGTGTGTTTGTGTATAGTGGTGGGAGTTGGCTGTGTTGTGTTGTAGTGAGTGTGTGAGTGTGGTACCTACGGATGGAAATAAGTTATAAGCGCTATTATTATTGTATTTTTATCTCGAGTATGGTATCCTAAGATACCTCGTATAGCCTATGAAGATAACCCTTTCAATATGCGAACATACGGACATGAGGAGTACCTGTGGATGTAGGCACAAAAGGCGGTGCGAGGACTAGGTCAGGCTGAGGATATATTGGCTGTTAGGTCTAGGCTAATAATGCGTTGTGGTGTAATAAATATGGGCTCCTAAGTTAGGGTATAGGTATGACGCAGATATGAAAGGGTTAATTAATGATCTAGATAATCAGGTTATGGTGGTTGTTATGTTACGGATATCAATAGTCAGGTTATACGTTATCATGATGGAAATCGTAGGTAAATCACGTAGACCGCACCAAGGATCAAAGGGGGAGAGTCTACTCATGGAGCCATATGGTTCTGTACAAAGGAGACTTGAGTGATTGATCAGAAAAAATATCTTACTGTCATGGAAAAATATGGAGATTACGATAAAAAGGTTTAAAAAATTTGGTTGTGCCGTATTAGTTAATAGGGGTGAGCAATAGAATTAACCTACAGTGACATGAGTTATATTATATAATATATTTGTTTTATGGTAAATAGTGAAAGGTATCATCGTTAATAAAGAAAACCTATATAATTTTATTAGTGATGTATTATCCGGATTTGGCAATCAGCAAAGAGTCAGACTGTACACATACTCCTGATACGAATGCTCACTACATCCCTAATATATAGTGTTTCACATATTAACATCACTCCAGACCTAAGCATTTGATTTCCTGTAAGAAGAAGATATGCTAAAGATATATTTTGGTGTGCACCTATATATATATATATATATATACAACGTGCTAGAATTAGTGGTATGAGTGAAATGAAGAAAGTTTACTATCTTACACACTAGCATAACAGTTCTTACTACTCCACAGGAAGTAGATCAATTAGATTTTAAGTATAGTATACTGGCCTCTCTCTCAGCACGCTTTACAGTCTCTCTTCCTCCATACGCAGTCTCACTTCTCGAGCTTCTCTTCTCTTTCTCATCTCTCTGCTATCTCTTACGTATTCTCCTCATCATGCTGGAACCGAGAGACCTGTCTCAGGATGCCTAAGAATTGCTCAGACATCATTGTGATACTTTTTATTGTGTCTCGCAGAGGAAGATAAGAAAAGGAAGTCGGTTACATCTTTCAATATCACTCGACGACTCTCTGTTGAATAAAGCCACCAAAAATGAAAACTTAAAGAGAGATATGAAAAATAATTACGCTTTGAACGGGAACATCAAAGATAACATCACCTCTACATAATCACAAATAAGAGGAACAATTATAAATATCCAAATAAGACCCAAAAGATATTTTCGACACGATTTGTTATATAGGAATAGAAAGTACAAATCAATTGCAGAGCATAAATAGTGAGAGATGTATAATATTTTTGGAGAATATAAAAGAGAATATGGAAACCACGAATCTAGATGGCCTGGAGACATCGATCACTCGCTGATATGTATGTCGGTGCGAGTCTACGAGAGAGAGTTCTGAATTAGTGAGAGTTGAATTTTGGTCATAAGTTCGAAAACTGTGTTAAATACCTGCATGAAAGGAACATTATGAAATATAATGAAACACTACACTAAAATAATATCGTATATAGCATAGATTGTAATTAGGAAGAATGTACCATCTATTAATATTATATATAGAGTAGACTATCAAAAGACGTTGTACATAACTATAAAGAATGAATATAACCAAGTAATTCAAAATAAAATGGACTTGTAATAATTTTCTAGGAGACTGAATATTTAAAAGGAAAGATGAGCTAACAAAGAGAGCGACCTCGAAGCAACTAAACGTTGTAACGTCCTGGGGCTGAGGTTTGAATACAGGTATTCGTGATGTTAGGATCGCTATTAATGATTAGATTTCACTCTGAAAGCGATGACAAGAGGTTTGAATAGGGAGCAGAAAAATTATTTATCTCACACTTATAAACTACATCAATAGGTACTAGAGAGAGAATAAAATAATTAACAATAAGTTAGGAGACTCCTAAGAATCATAAGAAGAGGAGTATAATGTCAAATAAATTGCAAAAATATATATAATGACAGATATATCTTATTCATATAAGGTGATTAGAGAATATGGGTATGAGAAGCATCAAGCTTGTGAGATGTAGCAGAGTGCCACCAATACCAGTATCGGGCCAATAGTGCACATACATGGCATGACACACTTCGTCTAAAGATACTCTCATTGAGATGTTTTGAGTTGATCTGCACCTGGAAATATGTTGTTTGGTATTCTTGGCTTGTTACAGGATGAGAGAGATTGTTTTTAGAGGCAACACCATGAAAATATACTAAGATCAAATACATTTGATAAGAACCGTTTCTTTCTCAGTATAAAATGTACACTTTTAAAAATACTTCAAATAAAATATATTGAATGAATATGAAATACATATATTCATAAAATTTCTATTATATAAATCAATTAGCAATATTCGTAACACTTATTAGAGTGCTGGTTTTTCCTCACAGAGAGTAATACAATGGATGCTTTTAGGTAGTAACAGAACACTAGGGAAGAGGTCTCAGGATATATGTCGACACTCAATAGTAGCTGATCGGATCTACGCCACATATCATCATTTATCCCATGCGAAGAGGGTCATAACATACTACGTCACTCTCTCAGGCCATCGATCTACTCTCTGTGGATCTCGTCTCTCACCGTCTCAGATTGTTCCACATTCTGTCACATTCGAATACTAATCTATCTATAGCACGCCGATCTTTGTATAATTGCTCATCTCTCTTTCAATTGTGATTACCATTGGTACGTCTCATCGAATTGAAATGTTTTGACCTATCTTAGTCATTTCTATTTACTCTCTACTCATTACATATCTTGATATATATCTTTCTCTAATTTCTTTTCAGAATTACGTTGATAACTAAAAAATTTGTTGTTATTAATGATTTTTGTGACACCCTGTATCTCAAAACTAGAGCCAATCTAGGAAACGGAGGTCAAATCGGAATCAGGGCAACAAGTTACCTATAAAATGACCTTCATCTCACGTTTTGCTCTCAGCCAATACTTTTGTTGGCCAGGAAAATGGTGAACTCGTTCCGTCGCCTCTTCCGAAGAAAAGCGGAAGAGAAAATTTTATAAGACAAGTGTACAGCATATTCGTGAATTTACATTTTTTTTGCCTGTCTGGTCTCATATATTATTCTCACTTCCCTATACCTATATAGTTTTTAATAAAAAAGTATCTTTCGCTTACGCTATAAAAAAAAAAAGAGAAAAATTCTAAAATCTATTTTCAGATCATCCTATCTTTGTTATTTGACCTATCACATAAAGTAAAATATAATTTAGTATATATATATATATATAATTTATAAAATATTACTCATATATATATATCTGAATTTGGTATGTTAGTTGTAATAAATGATTATTTATTATATGCTAAATGAGAGCCTGTAAAATATGGATAAACTTTAATAATATTACTTCATGAAATTAAATTATATTGTAAATTATAAATATATATATATAATATATATATATATTATAGTATATTAATATATATTATATATATTATATAAATTAAATATATATATAAATATATAATATAATATATAATATAATATTATAAATATTATATTATATAGTAATAATATATATATATATATATTAATATATATATATATATATATATATTATATATATAATTATTATTATTATTATTATAATTTATTATATATAATATATATTATATAATCAATTAATTTATTATATATAATTATATTAGGGAATTATATATACTTCGCAAACTAGATGGAATATCAGTAGAAGACTTCGGTAGTAAATTAAATATTATGTTTTATTTCCTCACTAGTGTTTTTAGTTTTTTATTATTATCCCATAAAGTAGATGCAAGAGACAGATGAAATAATAATTTAAAAAATAAGGACAAATTTGTTCTCCCAAATTGAGTCTGTGTCGGCATTGAGAAACCTAGTAAGTTCAGGATACTCAGCATAAAATTATAAATTAGATATTTATAATATGACAAGAGAATAATTAGATGGGAGATAACATTCGAAACATATAAATAAAATAAAATCGAATATCAAATTGAATTGTGCTGATAAGGAAAGATTTATATTAAAATGCAAGCATAATAATAATGATGGAAGGGATGGTGAAAATTATATCAGATTGCATAGTAGATCGACATCGTCAGGTGCGGTAGATCAGTAAGTATGTGATAGTTAATGGATATTTGTGTGTGTGAGATGGTCTAGTGTCGTAGATCTGTGTGTAAGTGATTATAGATTTTAGGGGTCGTTGATCGTGTTAAGTCGAGTCGAGTGTGGCACTAGAAGTGTGTAGGGAGAAATAACTTTCAGACCGCTTACAAGAATATTCCAAAGCGTAAATACCTTTATTAATTAATCACTAATAGCAGAGATGGCACGGGAAAAATCATTTGATATAAATCAACTAATTTTTTCCTTGAATTTTTTGCTTAAAAAAAATATGATTTTTGCTTTATAATATATATATATTAATATATATATATATATATATATTATATAATATATATATATATATATATATATATATATATATAATATATAATATTAATAATATATAATATTAATATTAATTATTATAAATATAATATTATATATATTATATATATATATATATATAATATATAATATATATATATATCATATTATATATATATTAATATAATATAATGAATATATTATATATATAATAATAATGACGGTACGGGCTGGATGACGGTGACTCGGTGACGAGGACATAACATGGCGGGATGGAGACATAAGTAGTATATCGCGGTATGGTGATACTATAATCAAGCGGCTGTGCTCGCTATGGCGGCGGCAAACGGCTGATGGAGGAGCGATGGAGCGAACCGCTCCTCCTTCCATTAATTTTAAGGCATGAGGAGATTCCGCATTAACACACTTTGAAAGGTAAGACACACCACCGATCAGTTTTTTCAATTAATGTTCAAAGTAAAGAGATTTATTGCAAAGATATATTCAAAAAAAAACTGGTTCTTAGATGATCACCCTGAGCAAGAAACGATACATGTATAATTTCATCAATATAAATAAGAAAATCGAACTAAACTGATAGGACCGATAAATAACGCTCTGCTAATTGAGGCGGAGAAATATTTTATGAATCTTGGCGTATTATTTGATTAAAAAGAGCCAGTGAGAAGTAGCAGACAATAGCATATACGTCATGCCGCTCGCAGATCCGCTACCCTCTTCTAATCGAAAAAAAGGTGCTAAAAATTAGGGTTGCCGTAATGACAAAAAAAATATATCCACGGTCTGTAAGTGATCCAACAAAATAAAATATCACACACAGTGTTTGGGGAGCGGATTAGCGGTCGTTTCGCCAAGTAATTGTCGTACAATTGTAACCTTCACATTATTAATGGTAAAATCTATAATAGGAGTGTTATCCAATAATATAGAGTTATCTAAGGTCAGATTATATTATTATTATTATTAAATTATTATTAATTATTGTGTGCATTCCTTTAAATTATTATTATAATAAATATGAGTATCATAAGTGTATTCAAATAATATTAAATGGATCTTAAATGGTATTATCAACTTAATTATAATAATATGTGTATTTCATTGAGTCTATGGTATCTCACTAAAATTATTATAGGTATTATTATTATCTATTAATATTATGGTTCAAGTTTATCTAAAATCATTCTAGGTAGTGAATTTATTGGAGTATAAATACTCCAACTTTATACTACTTATATGCATTCTTCCTTCATCATAGTAGTAAATTACTCACAATTTTTATTATTTAATTTTATTAATATATATTATTATTATTATGTATTATATTTAATTATTATTATATTATTATATTATATTATTTATTATTATTATTATTATATATTTTATTTATTGATTATTTAATTTATTATTTATTATATTAATTTATATTATTAATTTTAATTTATTATTATTTTATTTATTCATTATATATCTAAATTTATTATTATTATTTATTTATTATTATATTTATGTATATTGTTTATTTATTATTATTATTATTATTATAATTTGTTAATTTGTTTAATTTATATTATTATTATGAGTTATTTATTATTATTATTATTATTATTATTAATTTATTAATATATTTCTTAATTATTATTTTAGATATATTTATTTTAATATTTATTAAATAATTATTATATAATTAATTTATTTTTAATTATTAATTATTTTATTATTAATTATTGTATTATTAATTAAATTTTATTATTATTAGACTATATTATTTATTATTATTTTAATTTGTATTTTAATA
>JABUQX010074489.1:0-15000 GCA_015478945.1 Trachelipus rathkii | reverse complement strand
GGAATCAAAATAAGACTTACACTACATAATCGAGAGTGAGGGGATAATAAATTCTCATTGTTCTTTACCTCTTAAATCACTCTCGTAGCTAATATTATATTTACAATTCAAATATATATACCCGAAAAACTTCGATTCGCTAGTCTGCGAGAGTGAGAGACACCACTATGAAGGTTTCGAGCGCAGATCCAAGAAGAGAAGATACAATAAAAAAATAATCTATAATATTAAATATAAAGTAAAGAATGAATGAGAATTGAAACATTTCCTTCTTGTTCTTTTTCATGCTTTAAAACTTACCTAAACTTCACGTATATTATTCTTTTCTAATAGCTATCCTTGCCTCACATAAGAGTAAAAACATTTCATAATAAATTCTTAGAGAAGTATGTAAATCTCATACAGTCTTCCTCAACCCCTTCCTGTGACTCTTAATTGATCTTTTCTGATTAATTTTATTGATGCTATTGTCTCTCGATTTGGATTTCTAGTATATGCTTCATAAAATTTTTATTCTATAAAATTGAGATCCACTGTTACTCTCTAAAACTCACCACACGCATCCTGACTAAGTCTGTCATATCTTGTTCTACATCGCGCAAATCATTTCACTCACGGTCAAGCGTCTCTCTCTCTACTATGCCTCCTTCTTTCGTGGACTTTCTCATTAGCGAGTTTGAGATGCTATGGCATATGGCGGACTCGGAGGAGTAATCTCATTAAAATGTGGTATTCATGGTAAGATGGAGCTATTGTCTACGGCCCCATAGGCTGGGACTATACCTGTCTCACCACTAATATTTTTGAAATACGTAGAGAAAGTTTGTGTCTAATGACTGTTATGCTCATGTATATGCACCATACACTAGCAGGTCAAAACTCAGTATATTCAGTAAATCCAACCACTCTATACTTAATCTCTACTCGCTCCTACTTAACGCCCCCTTCTTCCTGTTAGCATGTTTGGAAAGTGCGCTATGTCGAAACCTAGTTCAAAGAGAAGTAGCTCGATTCTATGATTTTCCGATTCTTAGTTTATGCAGTCACTATATAATTTCTCACTTAGTATTTGATCTCATATTTGCATATCTCATCTGACTGAAACTCTTCTCTACTTTGCATCTATATTGTCTATAAAATATCGAGTGGTCACAGTAATATTCTATTCCTTTCTCTTTCAGAGAATCACACAGTCATGTTTTACACTAATTAGCCCTAAGACTTTGGGTGTATTGAAGGTCTACCTGATTAATAATACATAATCCATGTCATTCGCCCATAATCCTGATCCCCTTACTCCGAGATTCTATATTGGAATTTTTTCCGAGTCGCATTCTCTATTGAATTAATCATATTGATTCAAGTGGCGCACAATTGCTGTTTTATGTGATGAAATATGGGTGAGTGAGTCTTTGTGAGCATATCATCTAACTAAAAGCATTTGACCGTCAGTAGAGAATTGTGCGCGTGTAATAAAACTTCAAACCCAACTCCACTTCCCAAGCTACTAACAACCCTCCTCCTCTTGGGTTTCCTATTTCCATCTCTGAGCATCACTTATAGTCTTAGCTTTCTTGTTCCAAATCCAGGATTCCAATCGAGATCTTTTGATCGCGTATTGACTGTCAATGTCGAGATTCGAGTTTTCGAGTTTGATCGACTCTTTGGTATAATCATATTACCACTCTTTTTTACAGCAAAAAACACTATGTTTGCACTACACTTCCTGCTTGGTTTTTTCTCATTTGATAACTATTTACTATACTAATCAAACGAATAATTCTTACTCAAACAGTTGTTATTCTAACATGTTTATATTCAACTACGATTATGTCACAATTGAGATAATGGACATTAACATTCAGACAATCATCAGGTCTAAAGAAAATAATGTACCAACAAGCAAACCTAACCACACCTTAGAATACAATAAACGTCTAAAAATAACACAATGCCCACAGCCCGAAAGGGCAGTGCCTTATGTATATCCTGCTTTACTATCCCCACTATTCAAGTGGATAATCCAAATCGTGACTCCCTCTCTCCACTTCATGAGAGAGTGCTCTCTTCGCATATGAACATATTCTCTTTCTGCGAGTGATTGATTCTTCCCACAGTTGCTGAATCAGTTTCTCGGCACCTAAAATTCTACCCTCTGTATGAATGCGCCTCTCGTATGCCAAAGCGCGTAATCTCAGTTTAGATCTCTGATCAAACGTTAAAGTATTACTTTGAAGAATTCAGATTTCTCATTTTGAAAACAAACTTCTACAACTTATATTGCGTCCTTAATAACGTACTTACTAGATCTTTATCTGCTATCTACTGTCTTCATGTACTTGGTCTCAGTTATGCCTGTGGTACTCCGTATACTCTCCTGTTGAGTGTTTTAATCAGGAGATATATGTTTAACATGGAATCATTCCTGTATACAGATACCTAGCTCAAAAATGGTGTCTGAGCGAAGTATTCACGGACATTCTAATAATTAGTAGTGCTAGGTTGAATGCGAGCACGGCAAATTAGTATATATCTGGACACTGGTCACTGTAGCTTAGTTAGACTGCGAGAGTTCTATTTTCATTTTTATCCGCTTCTTTCAACATCTGAGATTATATCTCTCAGACTATAGCATGTGGAGGTTTATGATCATGCCCATCATCTGTAATTGGATGTGGTAATGAGCTATTCATCTATTAATGTGTGTCAGTAGGAGGTGGGTGGTTGAATGTCTTCACTCTTGATAGTGTGTGACTGGATCTCAAGGGGATTGTTGGTCTAAAGAGAGGATAAGAAGGTCTTTGACTAAACTTCTTTCTGACCTAGTATGAGTTAATCTGATGAAAGCAGTATATTATAAAATCATGTTGAGATGCTCCTAAATTTCTTGGAGCGTGAGCAGGAGTGAGTTTGGAGTGAGAGGTTGAGAGAACTCTTACTTTCATTCTCACGATCATAATTGAGTAAACTGTCTTACTCTCAGTAGATTCAAAGGCTGCACTTGTTAGATTGAAGAACTTAGTTAGTCCAACATAGGCGCGTTTCTCAACGCCGCACCACCTTTGAGAATGTCACCAACTCACTCGTGATAGCACAAAGGAGGTGGCTGGTTCCAGCACACTAGAGTTTTGAGTAGTTTGAATTTAGGTCATTGCTCTTACGGTTGATTGTATTGGTGAGAGAGATTTAACTATGATATCACCTGTGTAAACTTTATAAAACCTGGTACTTGTCTAAGAATTGCTGAGAGTGGAAATCACTCAATTCGATCATGAGATTATGTTTCCTGCCTGAAATTTAACTCCCTTGCTTAAATCCCTGCGTCAGTGATCCATCTGCGAAATTTGGTTAAAAAATGGGTGAACACTCTTTGATGAGTTGACTCACACGCTAGCCGAGCTTGATCTCTTGAATAGTGTTAGGAGGCTCTAGCACCGGTTTGTGTAGCGTAGTATCAAACGATATTATAAATATTTTTTAGACTGAGATAAATGTTAGGTTATTGCTATTACGAGAATTATTTGCTAGTGTTAACGTTTTATTATCATTATGAGTTCAATAATATGATGTTTAATATTTCGATATGAGTGATAAACTTTATTAGAAATGTAAATGTTAAGTAGTAAGTATCATAGTTCATTATATAGATGCTAGGTATCTTTATGATAGCTTGGTCACTTGATGAGAGTTATTTAATGAGGAGGAGAATTTTATTAGATAATACTTAGTACTTTTAGATGATGTTGCTTGATAAATGTTGGAAAAGTGGGAGGATACATTGAGTTTTGATAGTCCTGTTTAGCTACTTTTACCTTTGATAAATGATGGGTAGTAGAATTTTGTGAAATGTCTAAGCAAGATTTATATAATTATACATTTTATAGTGAGTGAGTATGTTTGATTTGTCGTTATGTACATTGTAATTCTAAGTTCAGGTTATGATACGTATTTTAGCTTTACTGATGTAAAAACTTATATGTTATACCTATATATTATACATATATTAAGTAATATATTTACGTTGTGATCCTGCTTGGAATGGCCTCTAAGCGTTTTAGATTAAAAGTTTGCTTAAATAATAAAACGAGTAGGAAATTAGGACGTTGTATCCAAATAATGATTAATTTTAAACAAGTAACGTTTATTGTAAAAAAAGTTATGTGATCAGGGTATACTGATTTACTGTAGTTAAATGCTAATTAGTTTAGTTAGCTTTATGTGTAGTTAAGTATGGAACTTTGTTAATGTTGAATACTGTATATATTCTAGTAAGCGTAAAGGTATATATAGTTTATGTTTGTATTACCTACGAGTTGTAACATATTAGCTCATATAGTTAGGATATGATTAATTGGATTGCTATATTAATGGTAAATATTATTGGTTACGATATTTAGCCTATTAATATTCGTTGGTTATACTAAGTGTATATATAAATTGAATTTATAATTTTAATGTTATTATTATTATCCTAAAGGATATTCGATAAATATACTTGAATCACAATTGATCTAATTAGATTATTAGAAATAGGTGTGGAGGTGGGAGGGGTGAGTAGATAATGAGGTACGGGAGTGGTATTTGATTTTATTAATACGATATTATTTATTATATAACTAAGTTTATAAATATAATCAGTAAACTATTACCTTAACACTTATATCTATTGTATATATTTTTAATTCAAATATAATTATTTTTTTATATTAATTAAATTATGTATCGGATATTTTATTAAAAACTTTTGTATATTTTTATTTTATTATTAATTATAGTTATTATGTATTGGATAAAAATTATTGTTAAGTTTTAGCATATTATCCAAGCTATATTGATCCATTTTTCTTATTTAAGGTTAAGGAGTATTTATTATATAAATGAATTTGATAGCCTTTTGAAATGAATATTTATATAGTATAATAAAATATCTATGATACGGCTATATATATTAGCATTATACTATTCGTTGCCATAAGTATGTAATTAATATTAGATACAGGGTTAATTAGCTATAAATTTTTACTTAGTTAAATAATTATCCAGGTTTAAATAGTAATATTAACAATTGATTGTATATAATAGATTATATATAATATATTAATTATAAGGGTGATTCATTTTGGAGGTATTGAAGCTTATGGTGAAAAGTTTATTACGAGTCAAAGAACAATGTATGGCATTTTACTTTTTAAAGATTAATCTCATTTAAGATGTTGGCCGAGACTACGGTTTAATAATCCATCTGAAGGTCCAAATTGTTCGAAAAGAGAATATATTCCAATGGTGTGATATCGACGATTCTAGGAAGTCCAATTTTCAGGTCCATAACGTGAAATCAATTGTTCACCAAAATGATTTCTCAAATAGGTCCATTTGTTTGTCGCACTGTATGGCAAGTAGCGCCGTTTGTTGAATACCGCAAGCTTCAGGAAGCCACGGGCCTTCAATTTTTGGCAGCAATATCCCGTTATCATGCCTTACATTCTGTTCCCGGCTCAATTTTTGAAGAAATATGAAAACGGATGCATTCCGACCGCCCCCATAGACCACACCAAAAGCTGTGCATTCTGTGTGCTGTTAGCGTAGCTTTTTAAATTCCTCGCTTGCTCATCAGGCCCAATACGGCAAGTTCTGTTTGTTAACCACTACCATTTGACGGCCAGAAATCGGGCATCATTTCGAACAAAATCTCGCGATAAAAAGAGGATTTTCATTGAGCTGCTGTAGAGTCCATTCACTGAAATCACCGCAAACCTAAGTCGGGCTGCTTCAATTCCTTGATTTGCCAAACAATACTGGAAAAGAAAACGGGATAGTTAGACACGTGTCAGACGCTTTTGTTTGTCAAATACAACCTATCACACGCTTTGTTTGTCAAAATACAAACCTATTGTAAAAAGAAACCCACAAAATGAATCGCCAAAATATTAATATATATAATATATAATATAGTATATATATATATATATATATATATATATATATATATAATATATATATATATATATATATATATATAATTATATATATATATTATATAATATATATATTTAAGTGTCTCTTTTCCGTTTTAAGGAGACAAGAAATATCGATTTACATATCGACTCTTTCGCATAGATATATCGCTCATTATTTGCCAGTTAATGTACAGGTTTGAAATGTACGTGTTTTTTGTCAATTTTCCCAAAATATTTATGTATAGAATTTAAAGTGTTAAGTGTTGTTAAATTAAAACAATATATTTTGGAAAAATATGTATTATTTTATGTATTATTAACATTTTTATTTAATATTAATTTATGAAACGAATTAATATGAAATATATTTATAGCTAAAAACTGATTCGTCAAACTGATCGTCGCCAAAAGCCGACCCGTCATTATTGAATAATTCTTCAAGTTATTCTATAAAAACATTTTATTACTCTCTCTCTCTCTCTCTCTCTCTCTCTCTCTCTCTCTCTCTCTCTATATATATATATACTATATATATATATATCCTATATAATAATATATATATATATATATATATATATTGTTAATCACTCACTTAATTTCAGTTTCAGGTATTTTTTCTTTAATTTTTGTTTAGATTAAAGTTAGGTTAGGTTAGGTTGTTGTTTAGGTTTAGGTTAGGTTAGGTTACGTTAGGTTAGGTTAAGTTTAGTTTAGGTTTTAGGTTAACTTACGTTACTACACTCGTAACCATATAGTGTGAGAAGAAAAAATTGCTAAATAACATGTGAAGAAAAATATTTCTCGATAATTCGACGTAGAGTATCTAGGGTGATTTATCCTCTATAATATTAGCTGATTGTTAAGTATGGTAAACTTATTGTTAATGTTAGTAAGTTTATTCGTGCGTAAGGTGTTGTAGGTTTTATTAATTTCAAATTGTACATTATAATTTCAATCTTTATTTGTAATTAGTTCGGGTAATGTTATACTAGCTTTATTAATGTGAAAAAAAATATTTAGTTAGTTAGCATATATTCCATTGGTTAGTAAATCTATCTATAAGATAACTTATATTTTTTAGTACTTATATATGTATTAGTTTATTACTACGATAAATATAGTATTTCATCGATATGATGAACGCTATATATGTAATACTCAAATTAAGATTCAATATAGATCTAGATATAAAGGAGAGTCTATAGAGACTTGCTCACGGGGTAGAGGGACGGAGAGGTGGTTTGATTTCAAAAATGGATTAAAGATTCTAGTGCAACATAATGCATCACTATTTAACTTAATTCCTGTAGTTACATTGAAATCAGTATTCTATTATTTCATAAGTAACTTTATTTATTTTATAGTTAGGAACAATAATTATGATTTAAATTATTTATTGCTCTTGTCAATATAACACTAATTTGGATAAACACGTGTTCGCATGGGATAGCTCGAGAATCTATTTCGCGGTGTGACGCATCTCAGATAATATGACCTCATATGGTAAAGGTATCTAGTAATAGAGAAAAATCGATATGACAATCGATATATCTTGTCTCCGCAAAACGGAAAAGATCATATATATATATATATTTTTTTTAAATATTTAACTATGAAAAATTATAAAAAACTTTGTATTCGTATAGCATATATTCAATTGAGGTCCTGATTATGATATTGTTATGATTAGATTTTGTACATATTAGTACAATAATATATATATATATATATTCTTAGTTCAGGTATATGTTAGCTTTATATGAGGAGGAATGTTGAAAATAACAATGGTTATGATTTAGGCATATATTCTTTAGGTATTACGTATAATATATATAAATATGAAACCTATTATTTTGAGTACTATGTTTATCGAATATGATACTTATTAGAACATGTGACCTTGAAATTAAATAGAATATCATATATTAGAAACATACAAATGTCACCAAGGATCTCAACTTCGACACGGGAGAGGCTCTGTCACTGGTCACAGGAGGGGGAGAGGGTGTGTGCGATTTTTTGAATTTCTCTTAGTAATGATAGATTGAGAAGGTCTGTCACTTACAACACTTACTATAAGAGAGACATTTAATAAAATACTTATACAAATATCGTTTACTTTAAAGATATTTTTTAGGCTTATTCACTAAATAATATATAGATATTATTTATTAAAGTTTGGATAAAACTTTGTTAATTATATATTTTAATTGTATCTGTATCATAAAGTATATAGGTATATATATTAAAAACTAATTAATTTTATTATGTTTGCAATTATTTATTGAGGATTATGATAGTTAGATAATATTTGTTATAGTAAGGTTAATATGAAATAAATATTTTTATTAAATATATTACTTATGATAATATATATAAATAAATTTATATGTTACGTTAGCATTATATTCGTTGAGTAGCCTGTATTATAATTAATACGGACATAAGGAATAAATATTGAATACATTTCTGCTAATATAATATATTAATCATGTGATCTAAAATTGAGTTAAGGTTTCAATATTTGAGAGAGAGCTGTAAATGTGACGTGCGTTTGAGTAATGAGCACTGTAGTGGCGTTGAGACAAGAACAAGTGGTTCGTAATAATGCATAACTGGTTATCTTGCGCCATGTAACAGAAATGTTTCGATGTATTGCTTGCTACTGTTTTTTAAACTAATTGGTTAATTATTAGTTAGCGCATTTGTGTTTATGTTTAGACGTGTTAGCGTGGAAGATAACAAGTTATCTAATCTGATTGTTAACAAAAAACTTTTTTCATAACGAGTGTCATTAAACAGTATAAGTGTCGTATGTGTCTTGAATACCTATTATTTTATTCGTCTTGTTGAGCATCAAAGACACTCTAAATATTTTTCTGTATGTTATTTATACGCTGTCTATATCGGGGTATAACTCATTTGTATTATATAGTATTTTATATTGGTGGGAATAATAAACTATATATTTACGTTATAGAAAGTATATTTCAGTTTGATATAACAGATATGTAAATAAATTAACCATATGTTCGTTAGATATAATAATTTTTATGTTGAAATATATTACATGTATATAAACATCCAAAAATATTATAACTAATTGTTATATGATTAGATGATGATTATGAGGTGAATAGGGTAGTCATTTGTATATGCTGATGTTAGTTATTATTATATACTCTGTTGTATTAAATGTTGTGGAATCACATTTGCTATATCACGTTAATCAGATTATATTAATATCATTTTAAATATATAGGTGATAAGTCTAGGTTTTGATCCGTTGATTGCATTATATTCAATTAAGTTATCAGTAATGATATAGTATTAGCTTATAGTTATAAAGTCTTTAATTAATGGTGGTTACAGTCAAGAAGTATAATAATACTAATTATATTATAGATATGTATAATAATAATCTGAATATTTATAGAAGTTGAAAATTTTATTGATTAAATATATATAATGTAAATCAAAAATAATCCATTGTTTAATGTTATAGAGATTAATTTACCTGACAATAATAGTGTGATGCAATATAGGTTATATCAGTTTTTGAGTTATATGACTTAAATGTTATTATGATATATACTTTACTCTAATTGTTATTTCTAAAGTAGAAATTTTAGTTAAAATTATTTTAATACTGCTGTTTATTCGTGTTTAAGGATGTTTTGGGTTTGTTGTTGTACATTATATTAGACTTCTTAAGACCTATGATTGATTATGTTATTAGTCATTATTTATTAATTGTTAAATACTTATTAGTTACGTATTATGCAATATATTACGTTATTAATATTATACAGTATGGATATAAAGAATTGTATTTTTTATGGTATTAAGTTATAAATCAAAATGATGTACTGCGAAAATGTGACTTGAATCAATAAATCAATAGATTGATAGATCAATAGGGAGGGTGGGATGCTATGGAGGGTAGGGTGGTAATTTGATTTATACTGATATAAACTAATTGCATAAATAACATTACAATTTTTACAAAAAATAATATGACTTGAATCAATAGATCAATTAGATCAAATAGATCAATAGATCATGGGATGGACAGGAGGGTGGTTGGATGGTGTTGATTTACTGATTTACTGATTTAACTGCTTTAGTGGTTGTAAAACATGACAATTTTAGTTAAAAGAGACAATATGACTGAAATCATAAGATATAAAAATTGGGTTATAATAGATACAATAGAAATCAATAGAATCATATAGATCACGAAAGGATGGATAGGTAGGTACCGCAGTTTGATTTATGGACTTACTGATTTAAACTGCTTTTAAGGGGTGATATGAAAGAGATTAAAACTAGATGAAACAGATTGCTATTGGTAAAAAAAATAAGACTTGAGAAAATCAATATAGAGTAATCTATTATTTCAGAATACATTCTATGACAATCAATTCACACTAAGTAAAGGGGTTGAGGAGATGAGGCTGTTATAGATTATTTATCACTAGGATTATTACCTTATATTATATCTGCTTTTATGAGTATTGTGAAAAAACGTAAAAATTTGTAAGTTATAAACCATAATAAATAATATAATATTTTTAATTATTTATTTATTTATTATTTATATTTATTTATTCATTTTTATTTCTTGTATAGTGAAAGCTTTACCATCATATTCGAAATCTACAGACTCGAATATATAATAATATATATTAAGGAGGTATATATATATATGTATTGTTATATAGCGAATGTTTATTAGCTCAAGGCACCACAATCCACGGCTCCAGTCAACCGGTGCCGGTACTGGACTCTGTCACTCCTCTGACTCAGACTCCTTCACCGACCTATTTCTTTCTGACTCCGAATCTGTCTCCTTCCTCCACTTATTCGTATTAGCATTTCTATTCATATTTATTAAAGGGGAGACCCCCATTTAGGGGGTACCCTTGTAACACTCATATATATCATTTTTCTCTGATCTCGTCACTGTCTCTGGTATTCTATCCTCTCCTCTGCTCTGTCTACTGTTCTCTTCTCTCTCTCGATCGATCATATCATCGTGGCCTTCCAATTCTATCTACTACTTCATATATATATAATAAAAGACATTCATATTATTATATATTAGTATTTTATTTATAAAAACAAATAATATTATACCAAACTCACAGACTCATCAACTCACCGGAGAACTAAGACTAACCAGTAGAATTCGATTGCAAATCATCCTAACTCTGAATTCACACATAATACTCCATAAATATATTCATTTATCTTAATAGAAATTGAATACTTATGACCGAGTAATTACTACTAACTCTCTCAAATAATTTATACACAAGAGTACTTACTACAAAACATATTATACTATTTTATAGAGAGGGAGCAGTTGATCTCACCTTATTATTATCACATGTATGTAGATATGCAGGGGTAACTTGATTATATATGAATACCTATCGATGCTTATCAGATACGAGTATTTAACGATATACACCTAATTATTTATAAGTATATACTATCACACTATATTTTCTTTTATTAAAATGCCCATTAATTTATAGGAAAAAATCATGTTATATAATTATAACTATATAATATATATATATAATATTAATATTAATAATATATATATATATAATATATAATATATAATATATTATATATATAATATATATATATATATATAACTATATATATTATATATATATATATTATATACGATATATTAAATAATAATTATTTATATATTTTAATATATATATAATATATATATTAATAATAAATATTATATATTATTAATATATATTAGTAAATATAATAACTAAATAATATAATAATTAATAATATAAATTATAATAATTATTATATATATAGTTTAATAATAATTAATATAATAATATAATAATAATAAATAAATAATAAATTAAATAATATAATAATATATTAATAAATTAATATAAATATAATAATAATAATAAAATATACAAAGTATATAACAGATACGTTACCGAATTCTGTCTAAGCTTAGGATATTAGTTATTGGTTTGGTACCGATCTCACTATAACACACATCAGGAAGAACGTTGGCCTATAATCTATTTAATCTATATATGAATATTTGAGATAGCTCACATAAATAACGGCGTAAACCTATATTCATATATATTCCCCCTCGCTACCTATAAGTACGGGCAGCTAACCCCTCATATAGAATTCGAACCTTGTATCAGTCACTGAAAATTACTTACGAGGAGTATACCAGTATAAATCAGTATTATTAACACCTCAATAGGACCATTTGTATTATTCATATCTACAAAGGTTATCATATATATAATGAGTTAATCCTCAATAATACACTCTACTAGTCTTCCGAGAATTCAGAGTGTCCTCACTATATAGATACCGAGATAGATAGGACGTAGGTTAATATACTTATAACTTAACTTAACTTAATATCTTAATTAACTTACTTATAACTTATATACTACTACTTATATATATATAATATATTACCCTACTATAATTTTATAATTATTTACTATACTCTAACTTAATACTTAAATAATAATAAAAATTAATAATATAATATACTATTATATAATAATTAATATAATAATATATAATAAATATAATAATTAATAATTTAAATGTAAATAAAGACTCTAAATAAAGTATGTAGCAAGAGAAGTGGTGAAGAGATAAGAAAGTAAGAGGAAGAGAAGAAGAAGCTAGAATAGATAAGAGAAGAAGAAGTAGTAAATAAAGAAGAAAAAGGAGAAGAGAAAAGGTAAGAAGAGAAGTAATAGAAGAAGATAAATCGTACGTTTTAGCGGTGCGAGTTGAGTAATTAATTTGCTCATAACTATGCCCAAAACAAGCCAAATTGGCTACCTGAGATAAGATAAGTTTTGAAAGATTTAAAAATATTCTGGATTAAGATAGATTCTAAAAATGTCTTTGAAATTAATATGTCAATCGCACATTCTCTCTGAATGATTTATAAAATTATTCTGAGTTAATTTTAACATTAAAGGTTATTCATTTTGTATTATATAATATATATTATATATATACTATATATATCACTTATTATTATTCCTATTATAGAATTCAATTAAATATTCATTGTTAGTATTATATAAATATATATCATTAAACAATATAATTAAAAAAAACTGACTAGTGCATTAAACTATAATTAAATTATTAATAGAGTATCACACCCTCCAGACAACATATCATACATATACATATATATATATAATACTCCACACTCACTACTAACACTACAAACATCATATTAATACACCGAGTGGACAGTCACGACAAGATATTTTTTTCACAACCTTGGGTATGAGCACCAAACATAAAATATATACATCATAACCAACACACACACACACAATATATAATATTAATTCATATATATTAATAGTATATTAATAATATATATTAATTATTAATAATATATATTATTATATTATATATATATATATATATAATACTATATTAATTATATATATATATATATATATTATATATATAATATATTATTATATATTAATATAATATATATTAAGTATATTTATTAATATATATAAATTACTGTATATATTATATATAATATATATAATATAATATATACTTAATATATTATTAAATATAATATATATATATAATATATATTAATATATATATATATATATAATATTAATATATACTTGTTCTATATATATATTATATATTATATATATATAATATATAATATATATATATTATATATATATATTATTATATATATATATATAATATATATATTAATATTAATATATATATATATATATTATAATATATATATATATATAATATATATAATATGTAATATATATATATATTCTATTATATATATATATTATATATATATATATATATATATATAATTTATATATATATATATATATATATATATATATAATTATTATATATTAATTAATATATATTATAATATTATATATATATATATGGATACACTGTATTAATTATTTTCATATCATTTATCAAGTATTCACAGTTATTATTATTTTAGCTTATTTTTATTTATTAATATTTTATTTTAACATATTTTATTGTAAGTATATGATACTAACAATGTAATTTTCAGTTGAGTGAATTGAGAACATGATTCCAATAATAAAGTTCGAAACTATATTTATTTAAAAATATAATTTTATATAAAATATCACATTTTATAATAATAAAAATTTAAAAAAAAATATAAAAATATGTCATAGTAATTTTAAAGTATGAAACTTACAGAAAACCCAATTACATTTTTGGAATCTCAGGTAAAGTCTTTATATATATACAAATAATATGATTAATAAATAATAAAAAAAAAAAAAAAAAAAAAAAAAAAATAAAAAAAAAAATCATTAATAAAGAAATGATATATCTCGAAAAATATGATACTTATTCATTCTGAATTAAAATCCAAATATTACTTTAAATATAGTGCGAAAGTTGCACTTATTACATAAAAAATAAAAAAAAAAATTACAGAGAGGGAGACGCATGTGGTTTGCTTGGACGTTTTCCCATACCCCGTAGGGGACGAGACTGGTTAAGGGTATATTGTTCCTCATACATGCAGACGCACAAAGCCTATTATTTATAATCATAATGAATCGGGGGTTCAAAAGTATACTTTACTCAAGACGTTCTTCGCACGAGAGAGTGAGGAAAATATTGTCAATAGCTTTCGGAGAGTACATTAATTTTCTGGACCCTCCTAGCTGACTAACGTTTCTACTTTTTTAGTCTTCATAAAATCGCTGAGGTCGTCTAGCACAGGTAAAGAGGCAGCACGAGAGCAGCACTTCTCCTCACGACATACTCTTGCAAGCATACTCTCATGCCACTGAGCGTTTGATTATAACACTTTATATATAATATATATATAAAATTAAAACTGCACTGATATGCTAGTATTTACATTACATGGTTTTTAATCTATTTTTTGATATCATGTATCCGTCACCTCACTTAATATTTGACTGTG